>VXAZ01003172.1:0-11538 GCA_013399875.1 Gymnorhina tibicen
AGCAGAATGTCCATCTTCAGAGCGGTCAGAGATTGGCTCTGTGGGACACAGGGGAAGTTTCTAGCAGCTTCTCACAGAAGCCATCTCTGTGGCTTCCCCCACCCCCACCAAAGAAACAGGCTGTGTTAAACTAACACACCCTAGAATTGAGCCCTAACACCCCTTGTGACTGGTTGCCAACCAGATGTAGCCCCATTCACGACAACCCCTTGAGCCTTGATGTTTATCCAGTTCTTCACCCAGCGTACCATGAACCTGCTCATACCACAGTCAAACAACCTGTCCAGAAGGGTCTGTGAGGGACAGTATCAAAAGGCTTCCTAAAATCCAGAAAAACATCTACTGCATTCCCTTCTTTTACTAGGTGGGTGATAGCCAGCAGGGACTTCCCCATAAGATCTTTGGCAGATTATTGAGAGGGGTGTGATGGTTTAGGCCAAATTCAGGGAAACGTCCAAAAGGAACGTCTCCTCAAAGGAAGGCAGGCCACAACCACCCCTCCCCCCAACCGGGTTCGGGAAAAAAACAAATTTTCCTCAGAGGAAAGTGAAGGAGAAAATAAAAGCTATTTATTTAACAAACACACAGGAAAACAATANGCCGCAGCAGAAGAAAAAACTAATCTCTGTGTCCTTGAAGCGCAAACTGTTTTGAAAAGTTCGCTCAGTTTTTTTCTCTGTCTCTTGCATCCAGTTTTAAAGGCATAGAAAGGCTCAGGAATCATGTCTGGGCATAGAGCGGTGATAGGGGATACAACAGCATAAAGTCACCCCAAGACAGGGGTCCTGCTGTAACATCCACTAGCTCTTTCAGTACTCTGAGATGAATCCTATCTGGCCCCATGGACTTCTGAACATTCAGCTGATACAGCTGGTCCTTTACAATTTCAGTGTGCACAAATGGAAAGTCACTGTTCCCACACTCATGGTCCTCTACCTTAGAGGACTGAGCAGCCCAAGGTCTATCAATATTATTAAAGATTGAAGCAAAAATAGCATTGAATGCCTGTTTTTCTTCATCCCTATTAGTCAGGTGACCATCTTCAACAATATCAGTCCAATGTTTTATTTACATCTCCTCTTGCTATTAACATACTTTCAAAAAGCCCTTCTTGTTATCTGAAACAACACTGGCCAGTTTCAACTCTAGCTGAGCTTTGGCCTTTCATGTCTTCTTCCTGCATATACAAACCACAGCTCTGTGATCTTCCTGCAAAGCCTGACCTTGCTTCCAGAGATCATACAATTTCTTTTTCTTCTTGAGTTCCATGAGGAGTTCCCTGTTCAGCCAAGCTGGTCTTTTACCCCACTTTCTTGACTTATGGCATGCTGGAATTGCCTGCTCCTGTGCTTCTAAAAGGTACTTCTTAAAAACTGATCAGCACTCATGGATCCCTAAGCCCTCAAAAGCAGATTCCCAGAATACTCTGCTGAATAGCTCCCTGAATAGCTTAAAGTTTGCTCTCCTGAAGTCCAGAGTAGCAATTCTGTTGTTCTTTTTTTCTCATTATACTGAAAATCACTGGCTGACAGCCACTTGCCATCACACCTCCCATAAGTCGTTCTCTTTTCACAAACAGCAAGTCTATGAGGGCATCTTTCTTAGTTGGCTCACTGAGTACTTGTGGCAAGAAGTTATCTCCTATAAACTCCAAGAATTTCCCACACCTGCTCATCACAGCAGTATGATATTCCCAGTTGATGCCTGGGAAGTTGAAATCTCACATAAGGACAAGGGCTAACAATCCAGAGATTTCTCCTAATTGCCTATAAAATAACTCATCAGTGCTATCATCCTGGCTGGACAACTAATAGTTGACACCCACCATGACATTTGCTTTGTTTTCCATCCCCCTAATCCTCACCCAGAGGCTCTCAAACACATAATCCCTAACTGTAAGGGCTGTACAGTCAAACCTCTCCCTTACGTAAAGTGCAACACCTCCTCCTCACCTGCTCTGCCTATCCCTCCCAAACAACCTGTAGCCCTCCATCCCAGCACTCCAATCGTGGGACTCATTCCAACAAGTCTCACTAATACCAATGACCAATGTTTATAGTTCATCCTATTTGTTTCCCATGCTACATGCATTGGTGTACAAGCATTTCAGATATGCTTCTGAGTCCAGGATCAGTGTTAATGTTCCCAATACCATGGCTACCCTCAAGCAATTGCATGTGCGTCCTTGTCTTACCTCCTGTTGGTATCCCCTTCACCCATCAATTCTAGTTCAAAGCCCTCTCTTGATCAGCCCCTCCAGCTTACACCCAAAGATGTGTTTTCCCCATCAGGACAGGTGGATCCCACCAGGCCCTGGCATACCTTCTACCTCTAAGACTCTTCCATGGTTTAAAACCCCAAAGTTTTGGCAGATGCACCAGTCTTTGAGCCAGGTATTTATGTCTTGGATATGCCCATTTCTTCCAAAGTCTCCCCCCATTACTGGGAGAATTGAGGAAAACACTACTGGTGCCTCTGAATTTTTTAGCATTCTTTTGATCAACCTCAGACTTTGTGATGCCACATCACTAGTACCCAAGTGAAAGAACAGGAATGGATAGTAGCCTGAAGGTTGAACTAAGCTCTTCAGTCTTGTAGTGATATCCCTAATTTGGGCCCCAGGGAAGCAGCAAACTTCCCTGAACCGAGTACAGTCTGCGAATGCATGCTTTTGTTCCGCACAGAAGGGAGTCACCTAAGACCATAACTCACCACTGTTTCTTTTCAGAACCAGTCTTAATGCAGGTTTTGTTGTGAGGGGTTGGTCTCTTGGCAAGACTTTTGCATAGTTTCATCCTCTATCTCATTATGTGATTCCTCTACCATACTCAGGATAAGGATATCTTAGAGGGTAAGGAGGATTAAATCTTAGGTTCTTCAGTGTGATGTGAAATACAGATGAGCTTTCAGCTTTTTATAAACATTGTGAACATACTGAAGCAAAGTTAAAACCAAGAACAAATATTAATGAATACAATCCTTGGCCACAAGCTAAAGCCAATGTTGTCAGGTTTTTGAATTCATGTACAGTTTTTATTTAACATTTTATGTATGCATTCAATGTCTTTTATGTTTGATTGTCAAGTATTCATTTGTATTTGGACCTATGTATTATTTTTTCTTTGATCTTTTTAGTAAGCGTGATTTCTCATACTTTATTTTATTTCTTTTAGGTTTTGTTTTATTTCATAGGATTCCACAGAATGGGTAAATGAAATAAAGAAAATATGAGAAAAGGGCTGTTGAGCTTATTTATGGAAGTTGAATGCTCTGCGCACTAGGAAGTGAATAGTGTTCTTACCCAGTGAAGTGCCACCTCCCTTGAACATCTCATTTAGACATTGGTTGTGTTTGGAGAACTCTAGAAGTACATTCAAATCAGTAGCTGTTTTTGCAACAGCATGGCAAAGCCAATCCCTGATGCAGGTATAAAACTCAAGAAAGTCCAGAAATAAGCTATCACACTTTTCTATTGCCTTGTTCTTACTGTCTCTTCAAAATGACATTAAGAAGAAATTATATTACCTTGTTTACTCTGAAAATTTTTTTTCTGTTTGAACTTAACTGGAAAAATGTTGTTTTTTATAAATAGTATTTATCAAAGCTGAACTCAAAGTTGCTTTTATTTTATTACATTGGTGGCCCTGGAAAACTCTTCCAACATGTTTAATTTGAATGTGTGCATGTAACTCCATTGATTTCAAAGGAAATATTGTCATACCTAAAATTAACTTCTTTTATATTTTCAGAATATGTCCTTAAATCCTAAAACAGAAAATTGCAGAGTTGGCCCTGAAAATCTTATTTATGTATGTGGCTGTACTGACTTTACCAGAAACATTATGGAGAGTATGAATTGTATACATAAAGGGGGCAATACTGTGTGTTAGTGCTTTTGGGTTTTGAACCACTGTCATCACTTACATATTTAGTTAGGCAGTACTTGCTCAATACAGTCCATACTTTTGGGTAAGCATACAAATCCTTAGTAGGCTGAAATACTGAGCACTACTCAGCAGTAGCCAAAACACTGGTGTGTTCTCAGCACCTTCCTAGCTACCAGTGCAAAGCACAGCACTATGAGGGCTGCTATGGGGAAGGTTAACTCCATGTCAGCCAGACCCAATACAAATTTCATCCATTTTGATTCTTCCATTCAAAGATTCCTGTCTTTTCTTTTAATTTTTTGCAGTGGTTTTTTTCAGCATACACTGTCCTTCTCTTTATATAGTACTGTATATAGTATCTGGTTTTTTCTCCTGTCCTAATTCTTGTTCTTTTTATCTCTCCCCCTGTTTAAATAACTTCCGATGCCACTGGGCTGGTTCTAAATCAATAATGAATCATTTAGATAAGCAATATGTGAAGTAAAGTCAGTGAAAGTACATCGAGCATAAATTTGACCCTAAGCAGAGCTTGACATACTAGCCCAGATTCCAGTCTCATGTTACGCTGAGACAAAGTCAACATATTTCAGTTATGTATTCATTTTTATTTTGATGTGAAAAGACAAGCTTGCAGAGTTGGAATTTTGCAGATGATTTTTGAAATATTTAATTTAATTTAATTTAATATGGTAGTTCTTTCTGATTCATAATGTTTATATGTACAAATGTTCACAGTTACTGATTTGGGTTTTTTGCACAATTTTTAAAATTGATTTTGTAGTATCTTGCAGTTCATCTTTATGGTACAGGAGTAAGTAGGTTTGACCTTCCAATAATTTAGCATGTACTGACACAGTAGTTTGGATTTTATGTAATCATGGAGGCAAATTTAATAAAGCACAACTGATTTATGCACCACTGAAATGAATATATTTATATATGTATGTATAATAGAAGATCCTTCTTACATTTTTGTACTTTATATATTAGCCATTCAGGGCGTTATTACTTAATGCAAATATTCACAGAACCTTATGGATGACAGCACATGATTTGTTACTAATTATGTCTCAATGCAGATGCTTAATGCTTGATGGAAGAAGACTATGCATTCCTAAAATGTTTTTTTCAGTATGTGGACAGAGCTTCCTAAAGCTAAGGGAGCTGAACTTTAACATGGAGATTAAAGTACCCACTAGCTTCTGCTTTTTAGCTTGATTGTAAATGACATTGCTTATAACTGTAGAGTTTCTGATCTGCCCAAATGATGTTGGTTTACAAAGGACTCAATTAAGAATTTCTGTCTAAAATAATGCGAGACTCAAACTAAAAATCATTAACATGGTAAAAGTTTATGAGTATCCAAGTTTTTATATTAAAAAGCTTTTATATTGTTTCACTGAGCAGTAAAGAAGTCTATGAAGTGTTTAAAGGCAGAAGGTTTTTTTTTTAGTTTGTCAGACATTAAACTAAATGCATATTTCTAATGTTCTACTAGAATGGGGTTATTTATGCTAGAATTTACTTTAAATTGAGGTTTAATATATTCAGAGAAGAAGTGAAACAAGACATTGAGAAGTTTGACAAGCAGATTAAAATGGTTTGTTAAGTTCAAAGCCATTATCAGACAAATGAAAAATGTATTATTTCTGAAACCTTTCTAATTCAGCCCTCCTTTTTCTGTTGTATATTTAAGATTTGCAATAATCTGAAAATTACTCATGGATGGGGAAGATAAATATTTTGTTTAGGTTAATTTAAAAAAAAAAACCTTTCCTTTCCTTTCCTTTCCTTTCCTTTCCTTTCCTTTCCTTTCCTTTCCTTTCCTTTCCTTTCCTTTCCTTTCCTTTCCTTTCCTTTCCTTTCCTTTCCTTTCCTTTCCTTTCCTTTCCTTTCCTTTCCTTTCCTTTCCTTTCCTTTCCTTTCCTTTCCTTTCCTTTCCTTTCCTTTCCTTTCCTTTCCTTTCCTTTCCTTTCCTTTCCTTNCTCTCCTCTCCTCTCGTTCCTCACCATTCTCTGGCTTCTTCTCATCTTTCAAATTTTCAGTTGATCTGTCTTTCCTTCTCTTCTGTTTTTGAAGGAGTTCAACCTTCTCCTTCCTGATTTGCTGTAAGTTCTCTTCCCCATGGGGTACAAATGTGCAGGGTCTCTGAATGACTTTTTTGAAGGGCTTTGCCATGGTTATGTGATAGTGTAAGGTATTCTGGAGTATAATGTAGGCCCACATTGTGCCAGATTTAGTCATTGGATCTCTGAAGCAAGCATTAATGGATCACTGGAAGTGCTGAGAACTATAAATACAACACAGAACACTGATGCTATGTATTCCACCTATTGCACTGCCACTGTTCCATTTAAATAGAAACGTGTGCTGAAACTTTGAAGCTGGCTTCCACTTGTTCTTGTGTGTATAAATACAATCTGCTATGAAAACAAAAATAGATTCAGTAATTGGAAGTAGAAATAGCTATTTTGTTACACAAACATCTGATTTGTATGATCAGATTTGTAGAAGAGGTTTCTGTCTTTTAATGAACCTCAAGGTTAACTGGAAGATATTCATATTAAACACTCACATTAGAAAACATTGTTTCAGAAATGTAGCCATTCATCAAAAAATAGATTCAAAGAGTCCACATTAGGGTAAATATTTCTTTGATATGGACATGCAATTTTCTTCTAATTTTAGTAACAGCTGATAGCACTCTTCAGTGATTTTACATCTATTTTTGCAGCTGCAAGAACTGTGTGGTAGATAAGCATGTCCTGGTCTGGAGTAGAGTCACAGGTAATAGTGAGCCAAACTGGTTTCATTTCAAACAAGGCAATCCTTATAGAACCTAGGGGCAGCAACTCACAGCAGTGTTACTGAGCTCAATTTTATGTATGAAATTATGGCTCAATTTTAAATTAAAGACTTCCCTCATCACATACACATTTTAACTGTAACTTCTTTACTTGGCTGGAATGACAAGAATTACCATGTAGTCATGGTCTTCTTGTGATGGTTTTGATGGTTTCCTATACATCAGCATTGGTTTTCCCTTGGTAGTTGAAAAAAATCTCTTTCCAGGTAGAGTCATACTTTATCACTCTTAATTGCCATGTTTTTTAAAAAGTGTGAAGTGCCATATGCCTCTTCAGGAGGAAGGGAAAAAATCATCATAACTGCTTTTCCTTCATAAAGAGATTGCAATGTTTCCATCTCCTGTCGCTACACTGGAATCCAAACATATGTATAAACCTGTTGCTGTTAATGTAAAATACCCTAAGATCCAGATGAAGTTCCCTGTTTTTGAAGGTGATGGCACTGAATCTGAGCTCATGCTCCTAAACGTGGAGCTCTAACATTTTTTTGTTCCTAGGTTCTGAACTTTGCCCAAGCTGAGGGCAGCTGTAACCATTTGTAATGGTTTAGGCCAAATTCAGGGAAACATCCAAAAGGAACGTCTCCTCAAAGGAAGGCAGGTTACAAACCACCCCTCCCCCCAACTGGGTTCGGGAAAAAACAAATTTTCCTCAGAGGAAAGTGAAGGAGAAAATAAAAGCTATTTATTTAACAAACACACAGGAAAATAACAATAATAATGCTAAATAATAAAATCTCTCGCTCTGGAGAGAAAACCTGAAAGATTTTAGAGTCCTTCTGTGGGTGTGGTCTCTCTCCTCCTCCTCGGAGCTGGGTCGGCATGGGGGGCCCCCCTCCAGGCCGGTGGAAGGTCCCTTGGTGGGGTTCTGATGTTCTGGTGTTCCGAACAAGTCCAGAAGAGAAGAAGAAAAAAACGANTCAGGAATCATGTCTGGGCATAGAGCAATGGTAGGGGATACAACAGCACAGTCACCCCAAGACACCATTGATGATTTGTAGATAGCCCACATAATAGCAGTTTGATTAGTGATTTCCAGAAAAGTTATACTCATACCAGGAAATTGGCAGCTTTTGGCAGACTGAGCAGAGACTGAGGACTGATGGCAGAGAAACTGATTTATCCTCTCATCAGTCTAATTACAGGGTTTGATTGCCTCTACGAGAGAAGGGGAAATTCAGAAAAACTTCAGACATCTTTTTTCCCCATTTGAAGATACACAGGCATTGCTTCAGGTGCCATAAATCAGGCCACTGTAAGATTTAGTTGTTTAATACTCTCAGGAAAATTAATCCACAAACACCAGCGGTTTATGTCCAAAAAGGAGACAGAGGAGTCCTGTTACTTTATTCGAATAAAGGGAGAGGCCATGGGGCATTCCCCTGGGGTCTCTCAAGTTGTTGGAGGAAGCAGCCTCCTTTTTATCCTAATTTCCTGGTCGCATTTTCCTCTCTCCCCATTGGCTGACGTACTTGAGAGGTACAGGCTTCCCGAATCGCCTAATACAGACCCCCTTCTAATGTGCATCCCTCCCTTTTCTTCTTCCTTGTGTCTCTGTTCTTTTTCTCTAAGTCCAGGGATTTAGCATGGCCTTGAGTGAGTAACAGTCTGTGTTAATTAGTGGAATTCCTATGGAATTTATGGTTCCTCCCATTGCTTCTTTCACCTCTCAGTATCTGGCTTTATCTACCAGCAGACCCACAGTTTGTTTGTAAAGACACCTCCTTCTCATTCCTTTCAATACAGAATATAAATGTAACTTTAATTCACTGCATTCACAAAGAATTCCATCTGCAAAGAGTCTGTGCAGATGTTTGCCTTGTTTATTCAGTTACACCAGACCCCTAACTCTGACCCCAGATTCAGCACAGTGCTGTATTACCCCATGAAATAAATCAGCCTTTATTCATCTGGAGTTTTTATCAGCACTGCATTTACAGACGTGAGAAATTGTGTGCATGTGTGGTCCTGCCTGAACTTACATCCTTTTCTTATTAAGTCATTTTCTCTGCTTCAGGAATCTAGTGATGGCTGATTGTGTACAACATTAAGTTGTCCCTGAATAATATGTAATTGCTGTTATTTAGCAATCTGAATCTTTCTGTCTTTATTTACCTACACATTGCAATTGCATGTGCACAACTCACACAGCCTGATTCTTCCATGTCTTTCTCCTTGCAGTGCGCCTTTATATCTATGCCATATGACCGTAAAACTCTAACAGATCAGTCTGGTTAGATAACTTAGCTGTTTTAAGTCATCATATTTGCATTCCATAGGTTTTGGTCCCATATCATCAAAACATGGAGGAAGTGGCTTGTAAAGTAAGAAGTACTGTTATTGTCTTATCAAATAACATTCTAAAGCCTCTGAAAGTTGTATTGAAGAACAAAAACATCCAAGCCACTCACTCAATGAACCGTATATTTTTTAAATTAGGTTTTTGTACCCACCAAAGGTAACTTACCAAATCTCCGAAAACCGGAATAAGACTCCTAAACACCAATTTTTCTGTGTTAAAGAGGGCATCATTTTTTTAGGTGCCTGGAAGGCATGGGGGAATCACTCCTCCTAACATGCCCCCCAATTTGTACAAGCATGTTGCTAATATACAATCACTACATGCATGTTATAATTTGCCTATTACCATAAAAACCCTCCCCATGTTCCCCAAGTTGCCAAACTCAGTCCTTGTTTTGGCTGTAGCTGCATTGCTGAGCCAGATGTCTCCTCTTTATCTTCCAATATCCTTGCCTGGATAGCAATTTCTGCATGCCTTGTTTCTCTGCTAAAGGTCCGCAGACACAGTGTCTTCCCTGCAAAAAGTTCACAGTCACAGTGTCTTTCTACTAAAAGCTCACAGTTACAGTAGAAATTGAATTAACCTTTCTTTTTGGTATCAACATGACTGAGCAGAGGAAGCAGCCAGCAAAACCCAAGGACCCCAAAGGCTGTGCGACGCCCCCTCCCTGCAGACCCTGGTACCTCCCTTGAGATACCAGCTACCTCTGGTTACCTGTGAGGCCCTGCCACCATGGCAGAAGCCAAATGATGCTGTTACACATTGATAGTTCCTGCCATCTCTCTTCTGAGGTGCCTTATCTCTGTTGATACAGAGCACAATGCTTCAGAGGCACAGATATGATGGATGGCTTCAGCAGATATTTGTGGTGATGAGCATGCTGCCCTGTCTCCAGTTAGGGCTGATTTTCCAAGGATATGGGCTTGCTTATTTACCTCTTTACTGCTTCTTTTTGGGCCCTAAAAAGAAGAAGGGAAAGAAGATACTTGTCACAGGCAGAATGGAAGCTTTGAACAAGGTTTATCAGGAAGACCCTCCCATTGAGTCACAAGGTTCAGAAAGGACCCCCTTGCTTTCTAAACTTCTCGGAGAGCAGTCTGGGTGCAGTCCCAGACTTAGTCAATGGTTTTATGTCTAAAGGATTATACAGGTGTAATTGAGCCTTTATATAACTTTGTTCCACAGGATTAAGGATGGAAAACCAAACATATTTATACGAATAAAATAAATGATTAATTTAAATTGATGGTGATAATGATTAGACTAAAAAAATTTAATCACAATTATTTACTACACAGTATAGATAGCTATAATTACTAGTATAGTGCCCTGTTTATTAAATCAATAATTTCAAAGTTAGCTTAATAATGATTAGCTACAGTTTGATGTTACCCATACCAATGGCCATGGGCAATTCTGTTTTGCTCAGCCTCGAGGAGTGACCTTGAGGGATGTCCTCTCTCAAGGGAGGGATGTCCATGCACACTCCTGGAAGGGGTGTGTTAAAAGTCCCTGCCATTAAAAAGTGGGACTGGGCTTTTATAGTATAAAGTGTTTGACTGTCAGTCATATGTTTCTGGGCCAGCTGTGTCAGCTCAGCAGCTTTAGATAAGCTATCAGTACTATCACTTGTTGGTTCCTTTATCAGGAACTTTGCCACATCCTCACCACTGCCAGTTTCTGTGAGGAAATATTTTTCTTCACACCCTCAGAATATTTAATTTTGGAATTGTTGAATTAGGATGGTCTCAGCATTCTTTGACACCAAAAGCAGCATGATCCCCCTTTTCCATCAGTCACTGATAACTTTTTCTAATAGGGTAAAGTTTGAGCGGTTTTACCCCCACTTAGGCAGAACATCCTGCTATAATACTGCAGGAAAAAGTCACTTCTGCTGGCTCCCAGCCCAGTGATAAGCAATGTCTGGCATGCTAGCTTGCTGCCATCACATCCATCCCTCCTCTGCAAGACTGCATGAGTGAAAGGTTAAAAGATCAAATTCTTGCTAATTTTAATAGCTGTTATGAATAAGGAACAACTCTTGTTTAATTAAAAAAATAAAATTAATTTATTGACAAAAAAATAATTTAAAAAAAAGAGAGAAAGTTACAAAAGTCAAAATCCAATTAAAATAATAGTAAAAACCGGGAACCAGAGATCAGAGGCTCTTGTGGCCAAAAAGCCTCTCTGCCCAGGACAGAAACCTGCAGCGCTGGGTTTGTCCTAGCTATTCCAAGACAAAAAAAATATTTAATCCAAGCTCTAAAAGGAGCTAGAGGCCAGATACCACAGCGCCGGGCTCACAGTTTTCTGCTAGCCAGAAAACTGAGAAAAAGCTAATCCAGTCTTCGCACGTCCCCCTTTATTCCCTCTTGTCCACGCCCAGAACCGCCCACAGTCCAGCCCCCATGGCAGGCGATAATTGGTTGCTCTCCTGGTGATGTCTAAACCCTTCCACCAATGGCTCGTTATGTGGGAGGGGA
>VXAZ01003172.1:12105-25461 GCA_013399875.1 Gymnorhina tibicen
CGTCTTCCTCTGTGTTCTTTGAATGACTTTCTCCTTATATGGTCAAACAATATTTCTCTGTGTCTGCTAAAATCTCACAATGCTCTGATAAGTAAGCTTAATCTACACTACATACATTCTGTTAGGCAATCCCCCTCTTTTGTTCTTCTTCCTTTAGTCTAAACTACAGGCATCCTGTTAAACAACCCCCCCTTTGCTCTTTGCCCTTTAATGTAAACTAGGGACGTCCTGTTAAGCAGTCCCCCTTCCTTTTATTCTTTACTTTTTTGCTGGTTTTAATGAACAAAAAGTCTCTGTCATCTATTTCACATCGCAACCATTTTATAACTGGGGAGTAATTAACAATTAATTCTTTAATTAACAGACTTAACTCCATTAACAATCTAATACGTGGTCACTGGGCAACAATTAATATGCGAAAGCCAATTATGAATTTTCATAAATAACAATAGCCTCAGCAGCACTGCCATAAAAACATAGCTAGCTTTCACAGCTGTGGTAGAATGTGAACAATCGTACTATCTTTAATCCTCTCCCTGGCAAAAATTCCATTGAATTAAATGGGAGTTTTGTCTGTGCATGATCAGAGTAAGTATTTCAGGTTTTGGTCCTATATTAATTTCTCAACAAGAAAGATAAATAGATTGTATAGATTTTCAGTTAACCATTAGGACCACCTGATACTCTCACTTTCTATAACATAGTAATATGAATAGGGGCCATTACCTTTTTGGCAAAGTATCTTGGAAATAGTATGGATTTATTCCTTTAACCCATTCCTAACATAATTCATATGTAACTATATATCAGAGATACTGCCTTCCAGTGACAGAACTAAGTGCTACAGCAGCTCAAAACTTCATTTTTCAAAAAGGATGTCATCATTCTTAATACAAAGACAGGAGTCCTGATTCCAACAGTGAGCCAACAATGTGCACTTGCAGCCCAAAAGGCCAACCACATCCAGGGCTGCATCAAAAGAGGTGCAACTAGCAGGTTGAGGGAAGTGTTTTTTACCCCCTACTCTGCCATCATGAGACCCCACCTGGAGTCCTGCATCCAGCTCTGGAGTCCTCAGCACAAGAAAGACATGGACCTGTTAAAGAAGGTCCAGAGGAGGCCACAAAGATGATCAGAGGACTGGAGCACCTCTCTTATGCAGACAGGCTGAGACAGCTGGGGTTGTTCAGCCTGGAGAAGAGAAGGCTCTGGGGACACCTCATTGCAACCTTCCAGTACCTAAAGGGGGCTTATAAAAAAGGGGAAGAACCCCTTTGTGTTAGTTTAACACAGCCTGGCTTTTGGTGGAGGCGGGGGAAGCCACAGAGACGGCTTCTGAAAGAGAAGCTGCTCGAAGCTTCTACTATGTCCAGCAGAGCCAATCCCTGAAGGCTCTGACGATGGACATGTTGCTGTCCCGATTAGAGAAGTTGGTAACGCCTCTGTGATGACACATTTAAGAAGGAAAAAAACGCGCGCAGTCCTTCTTCCGAGGGGTGGGGAGACCCCGCGGCCGGGGCCCTCCCGGGGCCGGGAGCGGCTATGCGGCCGGGGCCATCTCGGCACGGCTCGCAGTGAACTTTGCCTGCTTAGCCACTTTTAGCCAGCCGTGCTGCGAGCAGAAGGGCAGGGGCGGTGGCAGCAGCTTCTCTTTTTCTGCGCTCAGCATAAAGAGAGGCGCTGAAGGAAGCCGGAGCAGTGGCAGCCGGCACTGCCCACGCGGTGGTGGAGGGGGGGCCACGTAGCCGACAGCAGAAACATGGCGAGGAATTCCCCGACACAGAGCCTGAATGAAATCAACTTCTCAGCGCTGCAAAACCCTACGAAAATCTTTGAACTGGTAAAATTTGTTGACATTGGTACCTATGAACAGCAGTTTTTTTCTTTTTAGTCAGAGAAAGAGGAGAAAGTGAGGACATGTGGAGAAAACCAATATAGCAACACCAAGGTCAGCAGGAAAAGAAAGGGGGGGAGGAGGTGCTCCAAGCATCGGAGTCGAGATCTCTCTGCAAGCCGTGGTGAGGACTATAATACAACAAATTGTTTCCCTATAATCCATGAAGTGCATAGGGGGATGCAGAGATCCACTCGCAGCCCGTTAGAAAAAGTGCTCAAGCCGGAGCGGGTGGATGCTAAAAAGCTGTAATCTAGTGGGAAACTCGAACAGAGAGAGAAGACCCTTGCTTCCAGAGATAAAGAGCCCTTGCTTCCAAACTAGAACAGCTTATCCTTAAAAGACTACACCCCATGAACTAAATGACCCACGTAAAACAGTTTTGGGAAGACTGTTTTGCCTGTGGGAGGG
The DNA here is from genome assembly GCA_013399875.1 of Gymnorhina tibicen. Lineage (NCBI taxonomy): Eukaryota > Metazoa > Chordata > Aves > Passeriformes > Artamidae > Gymnorhina > Gymnorhina tibicen. Next base: position 14,411 of record VXAZ01003172.1, read on the forward strand.
ACTCACGTTACGGCAGGTTGAGCGGGACTGCTGCTCGTGGAATTAGAACCACACTGGAGAAATTCACGGAGAACTGTCTCCTGTGAGAAGGACTCCACGGCATAGCAGAGAAAAAGACTTCTCTCCTTGGGTGAGCTGAAGGAAGATTTCAAGTGACAAACTGACCAAAACTCCCACGCCCTGTCTCCCCGTACTGTCGGTGGGGAAGAGGGAGGGGCTGGGGGGGGAAAAGGTGTTTTAAAGACTTATTTTATTCCTCATTATCCTCCTCTGACTCTGTTAATAATAAATTTTCTTTATACCGTTTAAGGTTGAACCTGTTTTTGCCCTTAGAGTGTTTTTCTCCTAATCCTTATCTCAACTCATGAGCCCTTTGGGTTTTTTTTCCCTTCCTCTGCTCAACTATAGCAGAGGAGAATGAATGAATGATTTTCATGGGTGCCTGGCTTTTAGCTAGTGTCAAACCAGGCAAATAGTGAGAGGACAAAGGGGAACAGTTTTAAACTAAAATAGATTTATATTAGATGTTAGGAAGGAGTTCTTTACTCAGAGGGTGGTAAGGCCCTGGCACAGGTTGCCTGGAGAAGCTGTGGATGCCCCCTCCCTGGAAGTGTCCAAGGCCAGGTTGGACGGGGCTTGGAGCAGCCTGGTCTAGTGGAAGGTGTCCGTACCCATGACGGGGGAGTTGGAACTAGATGATCTTTAAAGTGCCTTCCAACCCAAACCAGTCTATGATTCTATGATTCCACTGTCCTTCATAAGGAGTTTGCACCACTGTGAATTTAATAAATTCCCAATTGACATTAAGATGAAGCGAATTAGATTCCTGGTATTGCTGTTTCATATTTTCTGTTCATAGGATTTCATGCTTCATATTTTTTTTAACTTTTTCACCCGATCTCCAAATTTCATTTGCATTTTTTATTGGCTAGCTAGTTGAAGCTCAGCACACTATTCTGGCATTAAAAGAAATAAACCAGAAACAAACAAAAAACCCCCAAAAACCCAAGCTTAAAAACCTCATCTGAAAAAATGAGTAAGCTGTAGAAAAATCTTTAGAGAAAATGAGTCCTTTCTAAAGACTGTGAAAATGGAAAACTTTCAGTTTATTGAAATTGTAGTACAAATGTGTGCATCCCAGAGTAGGGAGTACTAAGTGGCTATGTTCCTGCACTGCATATTTAGTGTGGGTATTTTTTTGTGCATGTGGGAAGTGCATGTCTGCCTTTCACAGTCTAGTCCTTTGTGGCCCATTTGTATGTGACTGTTGCAGACTCCAGTTTTAAATTCAGTCCAGCGCAAGAGAATGGTGGCTGAGTAGTTTGTTTTGGTTTGCAGTTTGAAGACAAGATTATTTTTGAAGATCAACTCAGATATACACTAATTAGAAAAGAGTGTTTCACATGAGTCTGTTAATGCTCTGCATGTGTTCTTTAGATTCATATAGCATTGCAAAACTTTTATACTCTGCATTATAGTATTTGCCTCTAATGGCCAGGAATAAGGCTGTATTATCAGCTTCCTTTAGCAGTTCCTTGTTGAGAGTATTTGATTTCCATGTAAGTCTGTTCTAATAAAGTTGTTGCTAAGAAGCAGCCATGACTGAATTTTTTGTAAGACGAAGACACTATGAAAATAAATTAGTGTCACCCTAAAATACTTGAGTACAAGTACTAATAGCAACACCAAGCAACAAGTACTAATGCTGCTTTATGTGAATCTATAAATTGCAGCATTACAGGAAGCCATGCCCAGAATTGTGACCTGAATGTACTAGGTGTTGCAAATCCAGGGAGATGTTAGAAAAAGAAAGGGTAGACTAGCCAGAAGTGGTCAAGAGAGAAATTATTAAGGAGAGAGGTAAAACTCTTCAGAAAGGAAGAAGGTAGAAAATAAGTAGAAGGGACACAGATAAAAAGTCAGGTGAGAACACTTGTTAAAGGTCTCAGGCAATGTAGAAATTATTTATGAAAATAGTTCATACATCATCTTGAAAAAACTGAAACATTGCATTATTTAGAACCCTGCAAAATTGTAACAATGATATTGCCAATGTTTTAGCAAAATGTCATTGTAGTTTTGTGACTGGTTTCATAATAAATGCATCCATTTTCAAATCTGCTGTAGCAAAACTTCCAGAGCTTGGTTTGTAGTGTGGCTATCTCCAGGATGGCTGACCTGCCTGGTATGGTGCAAGCAGCATTTTGGCTAGGGTATTTTCATGCTTGCTATGAAGACAATTGCAAGGAAAGCTGGCAGAAGACAGGTGGCAGGATGGAATCTCCAGGAGATGAGGCATCATGTGGCAGGGAGGAGGAGGTGGCTGCAAACAGCTGTAGAGGACCAACATCTAGAGGCTTGTCTTGGGGTGACTTTATGATGATGTATCCCATATCGCCTGCCCTATGCCCAGGCATGAAATCCTGCCTTTCTGTGCCTTTAAAACTGGGTGCGAGAGAAAGAAAAAAAGCCAGGCGAACTTTTCAAAGCAGTTGTTCAAGGACACAGATACACACTCCTCTGCGTGCTTCTATGGCAGCAAGAGTGGAGGAAGCACCTTTCCTTTTTTTTCCCAAGTTTTTCGGCTTTTTCTCAGGGGAGAGACGGAGAGTTAAAATTCTTTGCTGTTTAGCCGGCTCGCTAGCTGAGACAAGAACTTTCCTTGGACTGTTCTGCTCCGGTCCGGACCACCAGCACCGGGAGGCCCACGCCACGGCCTGGAGGGGCCACACCTCAGCTCTGGAGAGAGAACAGCCACACCTACAGAAGGACTTTAAAATCTTCCCAGGTTTCTCTCCACAGTGAGAGGTTTTATTATTTAGCATTTTTATTCTCTTCCTGTGTGTTTGTTAAATAAATATGGGTTTTTTCCTTTCCTCCAAGGAATATTTCTTTCCCGAACCTGGTGGGGGAGAGGTGGCTGCAACCTGCCTTCTAAGAGACGACGTTCAAATTCGGACGTTCCTCTGAATTTTGTCTCAAACAGGGACAAGGCAAATCAGCCAGCTTGTGGAGTTAATCTTATAGCTTGTGAGCGACACTGCTGGGAAATGCTGAAATTTGAAGTGATGCCTTTCTATTCACAGTTGCCCTTTGCTGCAGTAATTTTTAGGTCTGCATTTGAAGAGGATTTTGAGTATTTGAGGCTTCACTGCTTTAGGAATAGGCTTGGGAAAGAAGTGTGCTGTTCTGAGGCAATTCTGTATCTTTGATCTGAAGATGTATTGGCAGGGATATTCTTTCAAACAGTCCATCCAGCTCCCTTCCTTCTTCAAAGCTGAGTTGTTTTTAAAGAATGTCCCAAAAGATCTAGCTGAGCATTATACTATAAATCTATAAACATGTGAAAGCAAAGTAATTGCTTTTCTTCCCTTTATGATTTCTTATAGATGCAGACAACCACAAAATCTTACAGTGAGTCTGTCATTAAGGCTATTCCATGTTGAAGGATTTGGGGATTTTGTTTTCAAAGCCTGTTTTCAAGGCTGGGGAGTGCTCGGAGATGAAGAGGAACCAGGCTGGGACTCAGTGCAAGTCCAAGAAATTTTTAGTTGGGCTGCAAGATCAAATAAGAGTTGTATAAACAGTGATAATACATTTCTGCAGACACTGTTTACAATTTGAGCATGGTATGTGAGTTGATTGTGTGTAATCATTAAATTTTGCTTCTGTGCAGAATGTCATGTTTAAGATTAGCTAGCGTGTTTGTAAATGAAAAATGAATTTGAAGCTATTATGGTGGAATGTTTGTTGAGAGCAAATTGAGAGGTATATTTCAATATAAGACTTTATAATTCATGCGGTCTTTGTGGACTATAGAAATCTTCCACTCACAGGAAATTAAAAATGGCACAAGACTGTGTTATAATGCTATGTGCCTAACACTAATAAAAACTGTTCAGAAGCAATTAAGATAAGGAAATTAAACCCTGAAATTAATTGTATGTGAAGAATGCAATTGAATAAGTTGTATTCTAATAGCAATAATCCACTATAAACTGTGTATTCATACATTACTGATGTTCTCTATCTTGATACGGAAGCCTGCAGAAGTAACCTGCTAATGCAGTGAAATGTATGTAGTTTAATTATATGTTTGTTCAGCTACAGGCTTCATTCAGTTTTGAATAGACATAAATCAATATTTGAAGAGACCAAAGTGTCTGCTCTAAGACATCTCAAGGTCTACCTTTTTGGCATCATGGAAGATTAAGGCTGGAAGGGGACTTGGGAGATTATTCCCTGTCCTAAGCCTGTGCCAACTATGTATCTTTCCTGACAGCTATTTACCTAACTTGGCTTCAAGATCTCCAGAAGTGGAAATTTCTGTACAATTTATGAACAATTACAGTGCCTGAGGAAGTCTTCCTGACATTTGATTTCAGTCTGTCTTCATGCAATTTTATCATGCAACTTTTCATTCCTGTTCAGTGTAGACATGAAATAAATATTGTCCCCTTCCTTATGCAACAGTCTTGAAGACTGCTGTTGTGTACCTCCTCAGACATCTCTTCTTTAGGATAAAATACACCTCATTTCTTCCAGTTTTTCCTCAGGTCTTTGAGCATTATTATAGCTTTCCATGTCATGTTTTCAGCTGATTTGCTTGTATGGGAGAGTCCTGTAGTTAGTGCCTCTGAACGCTAAGATATAAATCAGGGAGGGTTTAAAAGAAAGAAACAATTTAATTAGCAAAGGGTGGTTTTGTTTGTTTGTTCTTGCTGGGATGTTTTTAAACAAATGTAAGTTAAATATCAGGGAGAATTTCTCCATGATCTGCCGTATCTACATATCTTCTATGTCTAACCATACCGATCTAAACAGAATTTGCAAAATTGTTAGTTGACTACTCCAAGTAGCTTTGCTGTTCTCTCAGACAAAGACTGTCTAAGAAGCATAGGGAAACTTGTGTTTCTTCTTTACACATTGTATTTATCTTCCAGACAACACAGGAACTCATTCCCAACCCTAGAAATGGGACTGTTAACTGCATTTGCAGTGGTCTGGTGCAGGGTCTGAGGACTCCTTCGGGGGGCCTTTGATGGGCCATGACACCCCCTCTACTGCCCCTTATGTGAATGCCCTGTAGATGTGGCTTTCCCAGGGTGGGGGGGCCTGCAGCTGGGCCAATTTGTGTAGTGGTAGATGGGGGTTCACTGCCTCTGACCAGAGGCTTTTTTGCCATACACCCAAACCCCTGCTCCTCCCCCCTCCGGTTGGGGGGAGGTCTGTGCAAACCTGGCAACAGATAAGCCTGGGGCTATGGCCTCCACCCCCCAAGCTGCTGGGCTTGGTCCTCCTGTGGAAGCATTCTTTTCCCCCAGCCCAGACCTGAGAACTGTGTCACTTTATCTTAAGTTGCCTTAGGCAGTTTAACTCACAGTTCAGGGCCTCAGCCCAGGGGCCCCATTCAGGGTGCAGTGATCTTCCATGCAGTTTTTGTTATACAATTTTGCTATAATATGCAAAAGTCCTTCATAAAAATGTTTAAGCCATAAACCATAACACTTCAGTCTCTGACACTGCTCTAACAGGTTCACATATTTCTTGAACTGGGGACCCCAGAGCTGGACCCAGTACTGCATGTGGGGTCTCTCAAGAGTGGAATAGAGGAGGAGTCACCTCCCTTGACCTGTTGGCCACACTTCTTTTTATGCCGCCCAGGATACGATTGGCTTTCTGGACTGCAAGCACATATTGCCAGCTCATGTCCAATTTTTTATCTACCAGTATCCCCAAGTCCTTCTCCACAGGGCTATTCTTAATCCATTCATCCACCAGTCTATACTGATATTGGGAATTGCCCCAGTCCTCGCACTTATCCTTGTTGAACTTCAAGAGGTTTGCATGGGCCCACCTCTCCAGCCTGTCAAGGTCCCTCTGGATGGTCCCTTCCATCTAGGCAATCAAACACACCATTTAGCTTGGTATTATTTACAAACTTTCTGCTCTGCTCTCTAGGGGAGTTAAACACTTGAAATAAAAAGTTTACCAGCAAGAAGATCATGCATTTTAGGCAAATGGCATATATTTCAATGTGACTGACCTTTTGACACCTAGCAACCCTGAAAATTCAATACTGTAAAGCTGACTAACATATTTATTATTTAATTGCCCTTGAGATTACATATTACTTAAATTATTCTTTTTAGGAAAGAAAATAATCTGTCACTGTAGCATATTTTCTTTGCAACAAAACAATACAATGAGAACATAATTTAGTTTTGTCATGAAGCTGTAGCAAATAAGGAAAGAGAAAATACTGATTTTCATGTGAAAAGCAAAGAAAAACATTGGAGCCTTAATCACCCAAGTGAAAAGTGATGTCAGAGTGGTGTGGCTCCATCACAATTTTCAAACAGATCTCTCCACCTTGCTTTGCAATGGTTGCAGGAAGATAGTCTTATAGGCTGCTTATTAAGTTTAAACCTCTATTCCCAGACAGTTTCTCCTGCTAGAGATCTCCAAGAAACCTCCCCCTTTCTTCAGTTCAGAGATTGTTGAAAGGGGAGTAGAGGCATTTGGCTGCTGGGTATGGGAAAGTTCTCTGGAACAACTGCCATTCTGGTTCCCTTGTCTTCCTGGGAACATGCTTGTTGGATGGCAACTGAACTTGGACAGTTTCAGAATGTTTTTCTCACCTCATATACCAAGGACTGACATAATACAAGCTTAAATAAGCTCTGGTGGGTGCAAATCAGTTAAAGACATTAATGATACCTGTCAGAAGACATGAAATTATTTATCCTCTAAAAACCCAAACCTGGCAAATCTCAATTTTCTGAGTTACAAGTTTAACATCTACAATGAAGTTTTTGGCTTAGCATGTTGCACATTAGGCACTGGGATAGAAGGACATGCATTGTTTGAGCTGTGAAGAGCATTGTGTTTCATCAAGATAGACTTGGGTATAATGTTGGTTGGGGTGATCTTATTCTTGTGGTTTTTTCACCATCGGTGGTGGAATAGTAACTCCATAATACTTGGTTGGCAGCTTAGTGTGGCAGTGAATACTGAATACTGATGGCACTAAGGCTAACACCAACAGCTATGTTCTCAGGAGCTGGCAGGGATGGGGACATAGGACAAGGGGTCGGTTGGAAGGTGGAGGGAGGCAAGAAACGCTATTGCTCCACACAGCCAAACTGCTGAGGAAGCATAGTAGCACCATGCCTTGAGCTTTCCCACATGAAAAGCATCAACAGCTGCAAAGGAAAGAGCATCACTTTAATAAGTTCACTCTGAATTAATTTGCAGAAGAATCTTAAATTACTTTGAACAGGTCCACCACCTGAAGATTTATCTTTGGGAAGCTTATTCAGCTAGCTTTGAATTTATTTTCCTTTGTGTTCTGTTTATGCCTTTTAATTCAACACTCTGTATTCAGCATGCAGCAATTAAGAGATAGACAATATAAAATAATGTTGGTACAATTGCATTACTTTCTATTAGTCTGGACTGTCTTATTCGGTTTTAATAATCTGCAATTGCATATTGCAGTCTTAATATGTAATTGCATAAACATTATTTAATATCACAGTTGCCTATAGTTGTTGAATTTAATATAAATATAAAAGAGCATTCAAAGTAAAGCTTGCAGTGAGATGCTAAAAGTCAGAAAAAAATGTGTCATGTCATGGCTGATGAATTGTCTTCTAGAGGAAGTGGAAGATAGGCAGGGATTCAAAAGATGAGCTAAAAAGGAGATTTATATTCCATTAAGAAACTTGGATCTTAGCTTTCTAACAAGAAATTTTGAGTCTCTGTTCTTGCTGAAGTATAAAACTTGCCTTTTAATCATGGAGAAAAAAAAAAATTCTTGGAATCTACAGCAAACGTGTCTCATGGGGAAAGAAGTCTCATGTAAGTGCTTTTTGAGAACAACATATTTAACTAGTGAAAAAATACATCCATCCCAAAAGGAAAAAGAGAGAAGATTCAGTATGAACTTAAAATCCAACAGAGCTAATGCTGACTGGTGATGTGCACTCACTGTCCTGCTTTTGACCGATGGTACACCTGTCATGTGAAAAGGCGAGGCTTCCTCAACCTTTAGTGTGGGGAGATTTACTCGACCCTTAGTGTTTGTCTGTAAGTGTTCCAGGAAAGTCGAGACCCTTGTGCCCGACCAGTCTGTCAGCATCCCATTAGGGGGACCCTTACTGATCAGTCCTACTGGATTGGAGGATGTTTGACTGACTTAGGGAAACACCAAGAGCATAAGGGAGACCCATTAGCAGGTCTTCCCCTTTGCATACGTTCCCTGCTGCCAGCAACTGCCAGTGTCCGTGAAGGATTCACACTAACAGTTTATGGAATAACACTCGTCATTAATATAAAATTGTGACAGGTTAAGGTTTGAAGGTTGTTGGTCATAGTGTCTAACTGCAAAAATATACTTGAAGGAATATACAGACAAGCTCTAATCCCTAGTAAAATATTCAGTGAGTAGAGTATGATTCTTATTCAATGGGCATCCCTATGGGGGAGAAGACAGGTTCAGCCTGTCAACTGATCCCATCAGTTACCACGGAGTCTTTCCTAACTTTTCTCCCATTCTTGACTTACTTTTATACTATTTCTTCGTGTTTAGGTGGAGCTTGAGTGACTCTAGCCATACATACCTTTGTCACTGATTGGTGGAAAATACTCTTGCTTCGCTTTTAAAGATACAGTCAAAAAGAACACAGAGCGCATGCCCAGTGAGGGGTGGTTGTACCTTGGGGGTGGGTAACTTTGGGATGGAGGGGTGTGTTAAAATTATTATTAGGCTTTAATGAAGCCAGTTCATCTAAGGAGAGGGATTTTGCCACAGTTGCTGGCTCAGCAGCAGGACANTTTAATGAAGCCAGTTCATCTAAGGAGAGGGATTTTGCCACAGTTGCTGGCTCAGCAGCAGGACATCTTCCCCTGTCTCCCCTGGTTGACAGATGCTATGCGGTTTATCAGCTCCAAAGTACCACTGAGCTCCCTTCCCTGCAAGGATTTCTACAGATCCCAGCTGTGATGTCTCCACTCTGCACCACCTTCCATTCCAGCCCCCTCAGCAGCTGTGTGTGGATGGGGAATCATCATGGAATAGGTTTCAAGTCTTGCCAACTGCATTCTACCCAGGAAGCAGCAACTGTGATTTACCCTATAATTTCTGTACTAACTTCTGTTAAGATGCTGATACAGCTCCTCAGTTTCTTCTAATCATACCCCCAGTTACCTGTCCACAGGGTCCCCAGTCATTTTCCCACAGTGCCATTACCATGTCTCTGCACAAACTGGTCTTTGTTTCTCTGGGAACAAGGACTTGAAGCAATTCAAGCCAATTCAGTCATTCTGTCCTTCAGGAATCATGCAGCTTCCCATGTTACAATGAGCCCATCTCCTCCATGTCTGTTGTCATGTTATAATGCCACCTCAAATGAAAGGTGGATGTTTGCCAGATTTGTTGGAAAAAGTATTATTGCAATGTGGTCAGAGTGGGGCATAAGGCAAAAATGTTAATGTGTGTATTTCATAGATTATTTCTAAAAATGATAGGAGTTCATCAGATTTGGAGATCTTTCCCAGTGACACAGTATATTATACCCTGATGTATTCAGTCTACATGATCTCCAGTACAAAAATCTATATGACATTCCCACTCCTAATGGCCAGGCATATAAAATTCATGAGGTAAGATCAGCAAGGGACATAAAGAGAGCTCTTGACTAATGGGATGGAAGACAAATTGGTCAAAAAAACCCCCCAAAAACCAAAAGAATTTTCTGAGGGAAGGAAAATGTTCTGAGTTACAGGATAATCTTTTTTTCTAACTCTAGGTCCTTCTTCAGTTATCAGCAATGCTGATGATTTGGCAAGTCCCCTCCATCACATCTCAAATGGCAGTAACACTCCATCTTCTTCTGAGGGGGGTCCTGATGCAGTCATCATTGGGATGACAAAGATTCCCATAATTGAAGATCCCCAGTACTTTGGAACTGCCAAAAGTCAGCTCAAGACAGACAACTGTAAGTACAAATGCTTATATGTGGTATGTAGTTCAGTCTTTTTTTTTTTTTAGGTGCAAGGACTGGGCTCCTTAGCAGTGCTAATAGAAAAATGGTGTAAATTCGTGTGAGTAGAAGGGCGGAGTTAAAATGTGTGCAATTTGTTAAGGAGTACTTTGGTATGTGGGATGAACTGCTTTACATCTGTCAAAACCAAATTCAGCCCTTGTGATGAATCAATGAACTCAGCAGTGTTAGGCTCAAAGCCCAATCTGTATTCTATCAGTCACGAGTAGTCTTTCCACTAATTTCAGTGGTCTTTGGCCAGTCCTGTGCACCTAATGTATTCTTGGGATAAAACACATCCTGGATCAGAACCAGAAGTCAATATTTGCATTTGTGGCTAAAACAGGGTTGATAACACAACAGTGTTTTGGCTATTGCTGAACAGTGCTTGCTCCTTCCCCCCCTCCCCCAGTGAGTAGGCTGAAAGTGGACAAAAGGCTGACCTGAATTGATCAAAGGGACATTTCATACCATATGACATTATGCTCAACAATAAAAACTCAATGAAAGGAGGAAGAAAAAAGAATGCTTGTGGTTATGGTGCTTGTCTTCTCAAGAAACTGCTATGCATTCTGAGGCCCTGCTTCCCAGGAAGTGGCTAAACACTTGCCTGCCGATGTGTTAGCGTAGAAACACATAATCACGATGTGATTATATGCAGGTGCTTTTATTGAAGAGCTCTGGGAATCGGGGTACAGACCCAAATCTGATTCCGACATGGGCTTGAAGTGAAACATTTTTATACTCTTCCCTTACATAACCACTATAGAATCATAGGTTAATCATTAACTACACATTGTACTATTGTAATTGATCAAGCATGGTATTCAGGTTCTATTGTAATCATTCAGGCATATACTTCAAGCCCCTCTCCCACAATATCTTCATAATTCTTGTTGATTATATAATATGTAATTTTTGAATAATCATCTTGTACCTATAACGCAGTGTAACTGTACTACTTGTACACAGGTGCAAAGAGGCAAGATTTAACAGAAACAATGC
>VXAZ01003173.1:0-13157 GCA_013399875.1 Gymnorhina tibicen
ATTATTATTCTTTTCCTGTATGTGTTTTTAAATAAATAGGGTTTTTTTCTTCACTTTCCTCCAAGGAAAAATCTTTTTTTTCCCAAACCTGGTGGGGGAGGGGTGGCTGTAACCTGCCTTCCTTTGAGGAGACGTTCCTTTTGGACGTTTCCCTGAATTTGGCCCAAACCGGCACAACAGCCATTGACTAAGGGAATGGTACCCATGCTTGTGTGTGTGTATATATATATTTATATGTATATATATGTATAAGGTGTAGGATCTGGGTGTGATTTAGATGGTATAGAATAAGGGTTGGATAATGTCCTGGTTCTGTCCAGGACAGGGTTAATTTTTGCAGCAGCTGGGAGGGGCACAGCCTGGACCCTGGGATTATTCAATACCACCTCATGCCATGTGCAGAGGGGACAGAGGGGGGTGGCATTTTTTTTGGTTTTTCTGGGGTGTACAGTTGGGTGGTGCTGGATTCTGTGTAGTGAGCAATCGCGTGTGAATAATTCACCTGTCTTGTACACTCTGCTTTTAGTATTGTTGTTGTTACTGTTAATTTTCTTATTTCATTGCTGTTTCTAGTAAATTGTTCTTATCACAACCCATGATCTTTACCTTTTTTTACCTCCAGTTCTCCTCTCCAGCCACTGCAGGGGGAGGTGGGGGGGAAGTGAGCAAGCGATGCATGGTCTGGGGTGGGAACACTAAATTGGGGAATACAATTCCTAAACCACAACAAACATAAATCTTTAAGTAAAATGCAATGTCCTAAAAATTAGAACCTGGTGGAAAGAAACTTCTCACTCACCTTATTTTTAAGGGTGAGAGGTGTTCTTAACTTTCTGCCATTTCTGGGTGAGCTGAAGTGAACTGTTCCATAGAGACTATAATTGATACTTGATTAGCAGCCTTCATAAAGGAAGTTGCACTTATTTAAGTGTAATTGTAGATCAAACCCACAAATATCTATACTATTGTATGAAGTAAGCTTTTTCAGCTGAGAGATGATGTCTGTGTACACCTGCTGAAGAAATAACAGCAGTTTAGAAAGATGTAAAACAATATACCAAAATATCCATTGTTCTTTGCATAATACATGGTTCAGCCTTTATCATCTCAGTTTTGTTCAGATAAGGCATCTAATCTTCAGGGGTTGTTTTTTCTCTGGGTCAGGTTGCTTTTCTCTTAAAATTCTATTGTTGTGATGAACTTATTTTTTAGCTGCATTTTGGGTTTTTTTCACTGCAACTTCCTTGAGCATAGTTTACAGAATTGTTCTATTAGTGTTTTGCTCTCTTTTCATAATGTGTTGATTTGTCTTTCCTTTGTTTCTAGTTACTTTCCACAAAGTTGCCATACTGCAGGGAGAATGTGTGTTTGGCTTATGGTCAGGAGTGGTCAGTGTACGCAGTAGGATCACAGGCACATGTCTCCTTTCTGGATCCGAGGCAGCCTTCTCACAATGTTAAATCCGTCTGTTCCAAAGAACGAGGCAGTGGTAAGAAACTTGTCAAAGGGTCCTTCAAATGGTTTGCTTGCAGAAGTAGTTATTAAGACTGCAGTAAGATAAGCTTCCAATAAATATGAAGGGTTTTTTATGTGATAGACTAAATTATTAATAGCATATATAGGTTTTGCTTTTATGACATTTTTCCTTGAGCAGCCAACAAACCAAATGTAAAAGCAACTCTGAAATCTAATGAAGGACAACATCAGTGTTTTTATGGTCAACTAAATTGCACACCATCCAAATATTACTGAACTTTTAAAAGTATGCATTTTACTTATTACTGAACTTCACTGTGCATTTTACTTCTGCTTATTTTTTACTGTGTCTTATTCTGTTTTACTTCATTTCAAAGCAAATCCAGTCTTTGTACCACTTTTAATACTGTCTATTCTTGCATTTTTCTCTGGGGACAGGAAAAAAAAGCATGTCATCCTATCATATTGGGAGTCTGCTGTGAGTGAATGCTTGCTTTGTAATTTTAAAGTCATGAGTGAGACGCTTAATTGTCATTGTGTATTTATTTGCTTTAAATATACAAAAGCTTGCTCTTAAAAAAAAAGTTTTCAGATTTTAGTGCTGTTTTCCTTTTCTGATGTGAATGTAGTATGTCAAATTGAACCTTACACCTGGGCCAAGCCTGAGGGTTTGCAGGGTACATGGTCCCATAAGCTTCTTCCCATACCCTTTATTTTCAAGCATGAGAAGGCACTGTGCTGTGATGCCCATTTGAAACCATATTAATCCCAGAGTAATAAATTGCAGCCCTTATTTAACTTGACTTTAGGCATTCATCTCTTCATTGGGCAAGTTTATAAAAAAAAAATGCATGTAGGCAAGGATTAGGAAATTTTTATTTATGTGGTTACTGGACTTTGAACAGTGCTGTCTAGATAAATGTCAGGGTCTGCTTCTTTCAGATATACAAGTTTCTTGTGGGAATCCAGAAGGTAGTCTGGATTCCCACAGTTTCTATAATATGAGAAAAGGTCATTTACCAGCTTGTGTTTGTCACTTGAATGCCTTGCCAGCAACACCCCTTGTCTTAACCCACTGTCAGTGAGGGCTCTGTGAACGTCCTGACATTGTCACCCTTCAGTATCATAGGGAAGAAATACCAAGACACTGGAGTGTGGTGACTGGTGGCTAAAAACTTCTATCTTGATTTATGTGATCATCCCTGCTGAGGGGATGATCTATGTGTAGGGAGTATCTCTGGGGTGCTAGTTCATGTCTAGAGAACATCTTTGTTCATTACTGTTTTCTATTGTGCATAGTAGATTTTTTTGTGTGTGTGGTGGTAAAGGCACTTAAGTAATATTAATTCCCAAGATACTGGGTGTTTCAACTTTCTGTTGATCTCACTGGGACTTGGAGTGGTGCAACACCTAGAAAGTAGGCTGTTTATTGATTTGCAGACTAAAATCTGGGTTGACTTTTAAGTGCTTTCAAGTGTTACTTGAATGTGCTTTCAGCTTCTAAGTGCACCTGCTGGACATGGTAAGACCATATTAACTTCAGTTCACTAGTGTTGTATACAAAAGCAGATCAATGTCACTTAGCAAGACTGAAACTGGGGGTGTTTTTTACCTACTATAACCCTGTCCGCTCTGTGTGAGAAGGTAGCTAATGCTTTTTAGTGCATCTTGTAAGAGTTGCTTTTCTTAGCAGCTGTATGAGAAAGTACAGGCCCTGGACTGTAGTTTTTGATCTGTGAGTGACTGCTTTCTGCTTGACTGGCCTGCAGAGCAATGTTGTGTGCCCTTGACTTTATAATCCTGAAGGTGATGCCTTGAAGTGGCTACCTGAAAACAGAGGCTAGACAAGATTAAGAGAATAAAAGCGGGTATTTATTGAGGGCCTTCAATAGGAAGCATCAAAGGCAGCAATGTTAATGCAGTGGACAGAGCTTGCGCAGCACAGACTGTCTACTCTTTGTGTAGGACATGCTACTGCATCTTCATTTCCTTCTGGGATTTGTAGAGCTCCCTGCCTCTCAGGAGCAAGACTCAATTTGTTGACCCAAATAGTCCAGGCCTACAGGTGGTAGAGTGCTGGGAATGTAGAAGAGCTTACTATGATCAGTTCTAGGCACAGGTGGTGCTTTTAGTTTGATGGGAATGATTAATCTGAGGTACTTCAGCCCCTTAGGAGCCAATTTGAAGTGCTGTTCTTGAAAGCCTGTTCTAAACATCCACTTAGTAGTGGGTACATCATGAATTCCTTCAGTTTTCCTTCAGTTTTTTTGATTAGAGAAAGATTCACAGTTGTTCTGTATTTTATAGCTTTTTATTAATTAATTGCCTTGAAAAGTATATGCCATCTCTTTCATGTTCCATCCAAAGCAGTTAAGCAATAGAAGCAATAACCATGGGAATATAGAAGACAGAAAATTCATGGCCTAAGTCCTTGAAGAGGGGGGAAAACAAAGAAGATAATACCTTTCTTATCCAGGATGTTTAATGATGAGCCAACAAACCCCCGGTTTTGACTGGTTCTGTGGTGAGAACTTGCCCTAGTGATGAACTTTGCTCATTATAATAATAAAAAACAAACCCCTAGCTCAGGCACCCTCTACTCACAAGAAGACCACTACTCGTTGAGCATGTGCCTTGGTTTCTTGGGACACTATGCCTTTAAATCGAAGCAGAGAAAGGATAAGCCAATAGAAACTCAGGCAAGTAGTGACTTAAGTAAGATGCTAATAGCCTAACGTTGTAACCGTATAAGTAGGCCTTTGTGTGCCTCAATGTGCTGGTTTTGTGGATCTACAACCCAGCACCCCTTGCTGCTCAGAGCTGTAAATAAATCAAATACCTTGACTCCATGGGGATCGGCTTCTTGCACACCAGGTGAAAGAACCTGGTTCAGGACAACAATGAGGGGGAAGAGATGTCTCCCAACTTGCTCAGATGCATTTGTAGTTCTCTGAATTAAAGTAGAGATTCAGCAGGTGTGAGACTTGCACAGTGGTTTCCCACCTATTAAGCCTGCAGCCAAGACTTCACTTCATATTTAGAACACAACAATGTGGCCTTGCCTGTTCTAAGTGTGTTTAACAGATGCTGGTGGCTGTGGATGTAACATCAGGTTGTGGAGGTGGAAGAATGAGGATGTGTTTCTAGTTAGGACTCTGTACAGAGGGGAAGGGTAAACTGCATCTGCACCTCTTGGATGTCTGCTGTCACATGTACTGCTGGGTGTATTCCAGTATGCCACAAGTTTTGTGACGTTCAGCCCCACTTGGTACAGTGACAGCAGTTGACATGTGGATGTAGCTGGCATAATTCACTCTTTTCCTCTCCTGTTTGAATGCTTGTTTAGGCTGTAATTCAGTGGTACTTTAAAGAGGGCTTAAAAAGCTGTAGGGTTTATAACCTGCCTTCATGTTGTGCAGCAATGAGAAGCATAGATGTGGTGGGGTTTAATCTGCATAGAAGAGTTGTTTGTGTTAGAGTACTTATACAGAACAAACCTTTTGCACAATAAATAGAGATGACGGGACATTTCGCAAATTGCAAATTCCTACATACAGAATCTCCTCAAGACTATTTCCAAGGGAAGGAAGCTTAATCTGAATCTTAATCTGAAGATGAGGCTTCAGATCAAGATTTTGTGAAAACAAAATGTATTCTTTTGCTCAATCTAATGGCATAACTGAATTGTGTTAGAATGTTTTGTTTGGATTGGAAACTTGTAGCTTCCCATGTGCTGGTGTAACATGGTGGTGCTTTGCTCGTAGTATTCTTAGTCTGTTTTTATTGCTGGGTGAAGTGCTAAAAGTAGTAGCTATGAAGTAAGGTGTGCTGGTATGAGAATATTTGAGCAGGGACAGCCTCAAAATTATTTAAAATCCTGATCTGTCTTAGCAGCAAAGTGACTAGTGCTTATACTTGCTTACAGCTAGCCTCTTGACCAGCAAAATGCACTTGATAGCAGCTGGGACAGTAATTTTTCTCACATAGTCACTTATCACAGCTTGGCAGATAGCTAGATAGGGTGTGATCTTGTGGAGGAAACCAATGTGATGTTCTTTCCTCTGTCTGCTGCCCACATACTCACGGTGTGTTCACTTAGAGGCTTGTGAACAGAACAAAACTACTCTTGATCCTAAATGGCTTATGATCTTTATCTGTCAGAGCTGGGGCCTGCTGAGAATTAAGCTTCTTACTACACATCATCAGTGTAGCTGATGGCATCAGAGGAGAAATGAAGTAGTATATGTAATTGAAGCTGCTGTTTCAATAGCATCAATGAGATTTGTCTGCACTGCTCCATAGCAGTGTGTGGTCCAAACTTGTGTGTTATGGAAAATACTACTAGTAGGTAGTTCCTCTTAAAGAAAATTTTAGACATCAAGCAGCAGCACTGCAGAGCCAAAGCATCCATTTTCCTTACTGCATTGTATGTCCCTTCTCTTTTTGACAGGTATTCGATCAGTGAGCTTCTATGAGCACATCATCACAGTGGGAACGGGGCAAGGTTCCCTATTGTTTTATGATATACGAGCCCAGAGGTTCCTGGATGAAAAGCCCCCACGTGCCTGCTATGGACAGAAGCAGAAATTAGGAGGAAGTGAAATTTTAAAGTTGACTACTGGGAAAGGTTGGCTGGTGAGTAGCTTGTAGTTGTAGGAAACCCTTTACACAGGAGTTTACACTGGTTCTTTTTTTAGTAATGGAAGCTATTGTATGAAATGTGTCCCAGTCAAACAGTGATCATGTAACTAATAACTGTAATCTTGAAAAGCAAAAAGTGCTGCAGTATTGCTCTCTATAAAAGCTTTATGAAAGGGTATTGAATGGTTGGTTGCTCAAGTGTAAGGCATACTGACTACTTTTCTTATGCACTGATTCATAAATGAACTAGATTTTATATCTTTATATTTTCTAAAGTAATCTAACTTCTAGTTTTCAAAACCTCAAACACAAAATTCATTGTTTTCCTTTAAAAATGTGCTACTCTAATGTGGTACTCAAAGCAAGAGAGATTTAATTTAATTGCGTGCAATATTAGAAACTGTCCTCCTGAGGTAATGCCATGGCAGGCACTTGAGTTCAATTTCCTGTATGTTATCATAAAGCAGTTAATGGCTTTGTCTAACTTCTCTCCATTATCCTTTGTATCATTGTGATGTAACTTTAAAAACTAATGAAACTTGATATCTTCCCTACCCTTCATCTCCCCCCTCCAATGTTTGGCCCCAATGTCCCCAGAAAAAGCTTCAGGACAACTGTTATTGATCTGTCTGAAGCTTCAGGAGTATTAACAGAGAAGGTCCCTTTTTAGGCTCTGGAAACTACCTTCTGCTTTTGTGAAACAAGGTTTTGGGGTTGGTTGGCAGCAGTAATAATTTAAACTTTCCTTTAACAGAATCACGATGAAACCTGGAGGAATTATTTTTCTGACATACATTTCTTCCCAAATGCTGTTTATACCCACTGCTACGACTCATCTGGAACGAAACTCTTTGTGGCAGGAGGCCCCCTTCCATCAGGACTTCATGGGAATTATGCTGGTCTCTGGAGCTAATGATAACTTCATAAATGCTGATCTTTACACAGATTTCCATTTTTCTTTACCATTTTAAAAACAAAATTGTGTGATGCCATTGATTTTTGGTTTCAATGCAAGTTATTTTTTGGCAGAGTTTTCTGCTGGTCTCCAACAGTCTTGTACATCTTTTTGAACCATTATTTTTGCTTTAAACTCCTTGATCTTTTATATGAAGGGTTTCTTAAATCCTTTTTTTATTGT
Source organism: Gymnorhina tibicen (assembly GCA_013399875.1). NCBI lineage: Eukaryota > Metazoa > Chordata > Aves > Passeriformes > Artamidae > Gymnorhina > Gymnorhina tibicen. Next base: position 7,256 of record VXAZ01003173.1, read on the forward strand.
ATTTACTCCAAATGACTCTTCCCCCACATTTAGGCTGTCTTGGCCATGTGCCTCCTCCTCTTTGCTGTGAGGTAGGATTCCTTTCTTATAGAGTGGTTGCTCCTGGACTTTCTGTGAAAGTCTAGGGGCTGTGTGTCTGCAGATATTTTGTGTAAGTTCCGTTACCTGGATTGAGGACTACTTGTAATTTTAAAATATTAAAAATATTTGTAAGAGATAAAGTAGTAGTTTATCTGTAGAGCCTGGCCCTAGTCTGGGTTAATCTTATTTTTTAAAAGTACAAGTCTAATGACACTGTTTATACATAGAAGAGTACAGTCATTTTAATATGTACTCACTGGAGCCCAGAGACAGATTCCCCAGGGGTATTGCCCCTCAAGCCCAAAGTGCAGGAGTTTTAAAAAATGCATTTGTATTTGAATTGTAGTTTTCAGCAGTGCCAAAAGAAAATTTATCCACTGTTCCTTTTCTGCTTTTCCCGGGTATCAGCTTGCACAACTGGAGTTTGTATAGGCTGTTCTGCAGTGACTATTGCAGGATGACATTACATTGAGGGCCTGCAGAGGTGCTGAGAGGAAATGGGGGCTAGGGATATGAGTGTTCTTGTCCTTCAAAACGAACTAAATCTATCAATTTTCCACATGAGTCAAGATTCCCTAGTATGCTGCTGTGGTAGCTCATGGGTTTTTCATAAACTGCCTAAAAGCCAGGACCTCTTTTTGTCCCAGGTTGTGGAAACTTTTCCCATTTTAGCTGTTCTGGTTGGCCATCTCCTCTAATAAGCCAATGGAATAAATAAACTGGGGTTTTTTTCTCTGAGGTTAAAGAGTGCATCTTGGACTTGTCTAATGCAAGCTGGAAGCTTTCCATGTAGCAAGATAACTTGCTGTTAGCTCACATTGAGCTAGCAGCATCTGTTGTCATCTTGCTTGCTGTAGGAGAGGCTCGGGTTTTCCTCAAATCCCCTGCTGCCTTCTACAGTCAAATTCCCACAAACTTCATGTGGGACTGGGTGGGGAGAATAGGTCCAATGCCCTTCAGGTCCAGCCATGAAGCATGTGCATTCCAGGGTGATGGTCTTACCTAATACTAAAATGCAGGACTCAAGGGTGCTCCTCCTAGCCTTTTGGCAGGCACCAAGCTTGGCTTGTTACTGACACCTCTGTCCTCTGCTGGGATGAATGCCTTTCCCATGCCCTTGTCACCAGTGGAGCAGTGTGCCTGTATCTCACTGCTTTGGTGCCAAATCGGTAGTTAGCTGAAGATAAGAAGAATGACAAGGCTGGGACATGCTCTGTTCTTCTGTGTTTGCTGGATATCACAGCCACCACTGTAGAGTAGCTCTAGTCCCATATGCAGTTCCTGCCAGATTGCCTAGAGCTAGTCTGCATGTCTTTGTGGTCCTTCTCATCTTTGTACTCTATATCTTCATCAGTAATGCCAAGCAGTGAGACTTGGGCTTAATTTCTGGTTGGTAGTGGACGCTTGGATGAAAATCCTGCAAGGAATGCAGTTCCCTCCCATCCTGGTGAAAATCCTGTTAAGATAAGGTCTCCCAGATGTGCACCTGTCTCAGAAGTATAATTTACTCACACTGAGCACTGACATGGGTACTTCACAAACAGATCTTTTTGTGGTGTTTCATAATTCTACTTCCCTTGTGGGTTGGTTGCTTAAACTGAATCAGTTCATGGTGAAATTATAAACTATGGAGTAGCAAAGGAGCTCTCAAATTTTATTTAGAGTTGTTCACTGTTTTTTAAAGATGTAATGGTGCCTGTGTTGTTCTGTGATGGCAACTTACTGCTTTGTTTATTTTAGGGGTTTTGAAAAGTGGAAGTATACAGAGAAAAACAAATCTTGGTGAAGTATGGCAGGATGTGTATTTCTAGGATTATTCCTCCAGCTACCATGTAAGATCATTCTGTCACAAGGAACAGTTTCTGGTTAGTTGTTTTGTTGGGCTTGGTTTGAGGTGCCTTTTTTTCCCCCTCTCCTCTAAAAAAACTAGACATGACTCTGAGTGTCCTCTAATTTTGCCGAAACAACTAGTTAGGCGCTTAGTGTCACCACTGCCAAAGGAAAACTCCTGATCTGGAAACCTTAGCCCTGATGTTGATCTATAAATTTGAAGCATATTCCAGGTCTGGGTGAGGGGGCAAAAAGGGTATTTTTATGGACTAAGCTTTAGCCTCTAAACATGGAGGCTGATCTTTCTGCAGTCAGCAGTCTCTAGGTTATTGAAGAGGTCACCTTGGCACCCCTGGAAAGTGTCTCTCTCTGCCAACTCTGATTTCCACAAATACCTCAGTGTGCGGTCCTAAAGCCTGGTAGTGTGAGTGCCCTTTTCCTCACTTTTTTTCTGCACAGGAAGCTTTGGACAGTTCTCAGAAGAATCTGGACAATGATGTAAAATTTCTCAAGTTTCATATGCTTCTGTGTATTCTGCTTTCATGGTGCTTTCTTGCAAAGATAACTTCTCATGGGGAGGGAGCTATCCTTGTTGCTGTATGAAAAGCCCCCCCAAAAACTGGGAACAAACTAGATATAGTGCTGCAAGAACACAAATTGGGCCAGAGAGAACTTAACTTCTAGCCTGTTTCAGTGGTTTTAAATGCTTGTAGCAATATAGCATTATAAATGTTAAGTTTCAGAATATTTTGTGGTTGGTCATATGTCACTTTTGGTCCAGTCAAGGTTAGAAAAAGAGGCAGAGAAAGGTGATGATATGCCAACTGTCCAAATATAAGTCATAGGAGAAACAGGATAAAAAGCCAGGTTTTCTTACTTGAATTCATTTTATTACCCTACTGGTTTAGAAATCAGTTGAAATCCAGGATCATGGTGAGAGAAGCAGTGGTTTCCCATTGAAGTGCAGGAATGACTGTACAGCAGGGAATCTCTCATCTCTTCATGGAGGCAAGTTGAGTGCATCCCGGTGTTCAAATAGCAGATATACCCCGATACATGAAATTCAGTCTGGTGACTGAATTGTGCTCACTGTCTTGGTGTGCTCTGCTGAGACCCAGTGGCATTTGCATTTTCAGGCTGTCTTTTCGAATGTTTCTTAACAAGTTCCCTCCCTTGCTCTTTCCTGCCCATCTGAATGGTCTGTTTGGGGTTGCTCCTCCACCCCAAATCATCCCAGTCTTTACTGTAGCAATATTGTACTTGCAGAGGTGACCTCTGTTGAGCAAAAATGGGCTTGCTGGCATTTTGTCAAACCATGCTTGAGACCTTTAATTTGCTTTATTTTAAACTGGGTAGACATTTGAGGCTGGCTCAGATGGGAGAACTGAGTAGTTGCCCTAGTACATGTTTCACTAATGGGAGGATTACACAGTAACAGTCTATTTCTGGAGGGGAACAGACTGATTTATCTCACATTAGGCACTTGAAGCAGAGAAAAGAACTTTAATTATAACAGACCTTTGGACTTTTCTTCCTACTGTTAATTTTTCAGTCATATGGGATCTTCTGTGCTGCCAGTGAGCGTAGGAACTAGTTAATTTTATCACTCAGCTCTTTTCAGTAGACTACCATGTTAATTTGGGTATCTTTGGGTATTGCATTTTCAGTATTCATAATCGCAGGTAATCAAACCCAATGACTTAATTATGGGTTCAGTAATACAATTCTCCCTGGCTGACTTAACTGTACAAGGGAGAAAGCTGGAGGAATTACCAGGAATGAGGTGAAGAGTAGAATCATAGATTCTACTGGGTAGCAACGTCTCAGTAACAATTGGGTGTTATGTGATAGACCTTCCTGCAGTGTTGGCTTGAGCAGAGAAATTAAGGTGGTGCTCACCCTCTTCACCTTATTTCTGGTAATTCCTCCAGTCTTCTCCCTTGTACAGTCAAGTCTGGTAGGGAGAATTGCTAGTGCTCTCCTTGGGTGCTTTCTGGGATTGCAATAAAGAAGTGAGTCTATTTGTTTGGTTCCCTCATCTGTGCTGCTGGTGTTAGTCCAAGGTGAATAAATAACCAAAGAACAGTTAATAGGTGTTTGTTCCTAGTCTCAGTTGTTCATTTCCCACATAGATCCATTTTTAAGATCATAGCAAGAGTACACTGTGATCTTACTGGACTTTGTCCACAAAGGTTACATTCACATTGTGGGCGACTCTCGTGACTTCCTTAATGAGGGGAACTCCTGAACTGCATTATGGGGATATATTTGCTGCCTCTATTTTAAGTCTTTGGCTGCTTTTTGTATCTTAATCCTTAAGATACTTATGTTCAGTTATTCTTCTCCAGAATTTCATCCTCTTCCTTCACCTGAGCACTTGCTTTATATATAGCTTGCAGCTGCAGAGTTAACAGATTAAAGTTATGATCCAGCTATGTAAAGTGGTGGTTTGGTGTCTTAATTTCTGCCCCTCAGATGAGAGGCACTTACTGACCTTGTGAATTAATATCCCTCACCTGGTGCAGATGTGAAATAAACCAGGCTTTGATGGAGATCACCTGTTTTCTTTGCTTGCAAGAAACCAAGAACAGATGGGCTGTCATTTAGTGCATCTTGGCAAAGCAGCAGCATCTTGCAGCAGCATCTTGCAGCAGCCAGGTGGGAGCTCTGAGATCTATTTGTGGTAGTCTGATAACCTTATTTTCCATAAACCCACTTTTCCAAGGTGTCTGAGAGGTTCTCAGCTTCTATTGCAATTGCTGCTATGACTAAATTACTGAACTGAGGTACAGCTCATTCCTAGGAACACTGTTGCAGAGCTATGTGTGATGCAGGTGGAGCTGATCCTCTGGCCAGCCCATGCTGAGCCCTGGACTCCTGTGCTAGCCAGGTATATGCTTTCTAGCTTAAAGCAAAGTGAAAATCCCTGTGTGCCTCGCTGGCCACCCCTCAGCCAGAACCTCAACTTAAAATGCATTTCTGAGTGTTGCAGTACCTTCAGTAACTTAGTCTCTGATGCACAGACACCAGGAATTTGTCTGTGTTGCAGACAAGGGAGAATGGAAAGGAGAATATAGCCACATCTTGTCTGAAGGAATCCCCGGTTTATGCTCTCCCTTGCTTCTGCAAGTGGGCACTTCAGTGCATGTTGAGGATGGGCAAGGGGCACAAGAAAAATGGTGAAAGTCCAACAGTGTTTGGTATTGCTCTTAGAACTCCTGAGGAATTAAAAAATATAGAGGGGATACTTATTCATTGCTCAGGAGGTACTTGTGAAAGGGCTTAATCAGAAACATTTTCAGAGAAATCAAGTAGATATCCCTGTCATTCTTGTTTCTTCATGTTAATTTTCAAGGATTTAAATTGGGAAGTATGTTTTGGCTTGTGATGCTGGGTTTCTTAATGTGGTATTTGTGATAATTGTGGTATTTGGCTAATTAGAAGAATGCTCTTGACAGAAAGGAATCTTCCCAATTAAAATTAAGTGCCATTTTCTAATGGCCTTTCCCTCTAGTATCCTGCTAGGAATGTGTCTTGGTTTGAAAGACAGGTGTCCGCTAAGGAAGGTAGGAGCCTCCCTTGGAATGGAAAATGTAACCCCCTTCCCTCCGAATTATTATAATTTTGAAATTAAGGGGCTCTCAGGCTAAGATATGAGAAATAGGAATAACAGTTCTTTACTTATATATATATAAAACAAGGCAAACAAACAACAATAACTATGGCAGTAACAACAAACAGATCCAGAAACCCAGTGACAGCCTTCTCGGCTGTCAGGCACTTTCCCCTTTGGTGTAGTGATGGTCACAGCCGGCAGGGGCGCTGGAGGGGTCCCGGTGGGCAGGGCAGGTGGGATGATTCCCCCGTGGCTGCAGGGGGCGCTCCGGTGCGAGCTTGGGGAGCACGCGGTAATGGTGGCTTGACCGAGACGGGAAGGAATGGAAGAAAGGCTTCACAAACCCCCAGGGGCAGCTGATCCCGGTGCCCCAGC
>VXAZ01003184.1:655-58155 GCA_013399875.1 Gymnorhina tibicen
ATATTTACTGTGTTCCCATAAATTTTTCCTGGAGGGAAAAAAGAGGGTCTTTATGGGAAATCCCTATCACACGCCTATGCAGCAGGGAACCCAGAGTAAGATTACTGGATGTGTTTACCAGCTCCAAGTCTTTTTCAGCTTTTTAGAAAAAAAACTTATATTTTCATCTACAGAAATTACTTAGCATCTAAGGCTGCATCTATACTTGTGAACAAACTAATGAGATAATTCTTTGGCATTCAGTATTAGTAATGCATCCATACCAAAACATTCATACTCTCCAGTACCAGAAATTACATCCATATTGTTTTTTGGGAATTGTTCCTAAATTGTTATTGAAACTGTCGTCGGGAGCTATTTGTTAGTGCTTTTTATAACAAACCAGAAAACACAAGAAGGAGTATTATAAAATAACAGTACAGACAGATGCATTCCAGTGTCCTGCAAAAGTTCTCTTATTTATCTCTTATTATTTACTAATATAGATGCAGGCCAAAGTATGAGTAGAAACTAGATAGATCGCTGTCCAAAGCGACTGCTGGGCAGGAAAGATAACCTTTTGCTCTTTTGGTGAGTAAACTTTCAGTGTGATTTGTATTTAATAAGGGAAAATAAAACTGTTCAGTATCTGAAGTAGATATGGCAAATATGTATAACCAAGATAGTCTGCTTTGCCAAAGTAAATGCATTGTTATGGGCATTAAGAACTACAAAAGATACCCAATTACTACTTTTTATTGATTTACTAATATAACCCAGTAAATATGATGGCACTTTACAGACAAATAGGAGCCATATCCCTGACTTGAAAAGCATGCACTCTAAAACAATTGAGATAACAACATTATGAAGGTGTTAAGACCTGGATGAAGGGTAAGAGAGAGAATATTTTCTTAGAATGGATTGACAGAGACTGACAAAATAATGGTGTAATTACAGCATTTTGCTATTTTGGTACCAATATTAAGGAGATTATTTTAACTGTATAGAGTAGATTTTTTTTCTTGAAGAAAGTTCAGGAAAAACACTTTATCTCGTAAGTTTCTTTGCATAGTGAGTATGATTATTTTTACAAAATGTAATTGTAATAGTATATGTTCTAAAACCAACTCTGTTCAGCACAACTCCTTGTCGTTGTTTTTAACTCCAGTTGAAATTTTAAAAATTAAAGGTTAATCAAAGACAAAATGTTTTGAAGAGAGATCATAGCAAGATAGTGCATTTTTCTGTTAATTGTCTGAGGACAAATTCACAGAAAGCTACTTTTGTTGGCTTTTGTTATCTGGCTAAGGGCAATGAATTTCCAGCGGTTTGTTCTGCTGATAATCAAGTTACTCATCAGGTTGTTCAAGGATTAGGCATCATTAGATGCTTGATAAATATATGTTTTAATATTAAAGCCTTTTTTTTCTTTAATGTGAAATATATACCCCTAACCTAGTATATTAATTTGGTATTCAAGGGCCACTGTGTGATAAAACATTTTGTTCCCTTCCAAATGGATGTACTTTGGGCATCATGTGTGAGGAAAGATCTGCAATATTTTCTCAAATTTATTAGACCTTTCAGGGTAATCTAAAAGATGTGACAAGAGATTCCCTAATGTCTTTGGAAACTGTTTTTCACTTGTGCACTTGCATTCCAGGACTTTTAAATGTAAATGAGCCCAAACATCTCAATGCAAACATTGGCCAAAAGTTATATTTCATGGTTCACATTTCAAATCATAAACTTTCTACTTCTAATAAAAAGCTGCATTTCATACCCTTATTCTTTGCTCTAATTCTCTGGTTTTTGATAGCAAACTCCAGTAAATGTATAACAAGTGTCCCCTGTAATTTCTTCCCCAAATTTTGGGAGTGTAAAACTTTCTTGTTTTCAAAGTTTAACAAGTGCTTCTTTTGCTCTTAGGAATACATCCAAGGTTTTAATATCATTAAGGATTGGATTGTCTAAGTGTAGCTATAAAGATATCATTGGATGAGTCAAATGAGAAAGTAACTGGAGCTCAGTGACACACAATCCTTCACCGGATCTGCAGGGGGAAACCATGCCACTACTTTTAGGCTGTCTTAAATGCAACATGAAATTCTTTCTTTTACCAAGATATTTCATACCTATTAGCAATAATCAAACACGAGTGTTGTGACACAATGAGTAGTGCCCTATATAGTCGGGGTTGTAGTGCACACTTCTTTTCTAAGCCCTTTAGGAAGACGTGGCATGTGCTTCCTTTCAAAATTCCTACTCTGGGCTTTGAAGGACCAGAATGCAAACAAGTTTCATTGCTTTTTTAAAAGTAGAAATGCAAATGGGTGAAAAGGTAACTCCAGTAACAGCTGGGGGAAAATACCCACTGTCTCCAAAAAACAAGGTTTTTGTTTTTCTCTTAGTCAGAAAAGGTATTTAGACCTGTGTCATTGTGGCAAGCTAAATAGCTATTATAGTGGAGCAAATGTTACTAAGGTTTTAAGGGGAAAAAAAGAAACTTTGTCCAGACATGCTTAAAGTAGTTTAGGTAGACAATGCAAAACCAAAATTCACACAATTTTCTACCAGTTCTTGAAAGAAGTGTGATGCCATTGACAGTGTATTGAATAGAAATCACACATTCATTCAAAATATCCTGCATCTAACTACGGAAGCCATATTTCTGTAAAGAACAGGACCCAGTACTGTTATTTACACAACCTCTTTCACTACCATTATTTTCAAGTTTCCCTTCTCAAGTATGGGTCAGATCCAAGAATATTAGACCTCAATGTATATTTACTGTTCATTCTTTGAAAATGTTTCTCTGTCGCTAAACATCCAGCGAAGATTTATAGGTAATTCAGTCCATTTTAACCAAAAGGCTCACAATGTTAAATCTCTTCTACATGCATAAAAACCATGTCCTTTTCCTTGTTTCCTTGTTTCTAAGTCCTTAGAACTTACAGGAAGATAACTCTGTTGTTCCTTCTTTCACTGTTGTTTGCTTCTTTAGAGCAGCCTAGGACAGACAGATGTAAATGGCTCTTGTTATTCTAGATCCATACTTTATATGAGTTTCTATTAATGTTATTTTCCAGTCTCTACTCTGCACTGTCAGACTTGGTTTCTTGACTGTGTGGGGTTTTTGTGTGTACGGGAAATTAATCTGGATAAGATGAGGTCAGGAATGTATGTTTATCTTGCCCAGATTTTCTTACCATTTCTTTTTTTCTCACACATTTCAGATGCTAGCTTTATTTCCTGTAGAGTGAATTGGAGAACTGATATAATAAAAAAAAAAAATTAGAAAGTCTTTATTATTTTTAAGGAGAACTGAATTGTAGTTGAACAGAACTAATTCAGGGTGCCTATAAAGACTCTTATCACCCTTGAATAAAGGAACAGAATGCATGGAATATGACACAAGTTGCTTTTCAGGGAACTTTGCAAAATCTGCTGCTTCAGGTTATTGATACTGCAAAACAATCTTGATGAAAAACATCATCTTTTCTGCGTGCATGAGGTGAGATACCTGTAACTGTTTAATAAATTACCCATCTGGCCCCAGCTGACGAAAGGAATATTCCAGACCTTACGGCATCATGCTCAGCATATAAAGCTGGGCAAATAAAAAGGAAAGGGGAGGTATGTTCAGAGTAATGGAGCCCTTCTTTTCTGGAGAGGGTTGGACACCTGCCTGTTCATAGGAAGTTGTGAATGAATTCCTTGTATTGCTTTCTCACATACACAGTTTTTACTTTCTCTATTAAACTGTCTTTGTCTCAAGTCATGTGTTTTCTCACTTTTACTCTTTCAATTATCTCCCTCATCCTACCAGGAAAGGAGGGCTGTGAATAAGTGGCTGTGTGGGGCTTAGTTGCCAGCTGGGGTTAAACCAAGACAAGCTAGAAGCAGTTGGATTTAAAAGAGTAGTTCATGCCTGATTCTACCAGTTGCCCACTGCAACATATTTATTACCTATATTACAATATTTACATCTAGTGCAGAGACCTTTCACACAATTGTGTCAAACTTTCAGACTTTCCTAAAATGTAAAACATGCTGATAAACACATCATATGCATTATTCACCATGATACAGGTTGGCAGTATAAAAATTACAAAAGTTTTGCCATCTGCATAAGTTTAGCAACCACTCTTAAAACACTTGAGTTACAGAGTAACTGCTGATTAGACAGATATTCAGGATACAACAAGGGCACAGGACAGCAGCATCAAGCATTCCCCATCAGAAACATTAGCCTCCATATATATAGTCACTTAGCAGTATGAAAACTCTGTCTCTGCAGTGGAAAAAGAATCATGCAGCATCTGCTATATTAATATATATTAATAGCAGATGCTGATCATTTTTATGGGGTGTTCTTGCTACCAGGCACTCGGATACACATTTGACACAGATTCACACAAAAAAAGGCAATCACATACTACTACCTGCAGTTCAATTAGCATTAAAACACTGGCCTCAAGGTATCTTAAAGGCAGATCTTTTAAGGTATGCTTGGCAATAACACATCAAATAAGGAATTTCAAAAAATTTCAAGGAAGTGACATGATTTTACAAGCTGGATTTTTAAAGGTAGTAATAATTACTGCCTTCTGTTCTTTAAAAAGAAGAAAACAGTGAAAAGAAGAAAATCAAAGAAAAGGGTTTTACAGAATGTCAAAAAAGAGTTGCACAAATCAATAAAAAGCAGGGAGATTTTCTGAGCTGATGAATATATGTAAACAAGAGGTTAATTGTAAACAACAGTGCTGTAATGTGTGTTTAATTGTTAGAGAAGGAAGAAAATCTTAAAAGACAGATAAAGTAGTTTGCACAGAACAAAACACAGCAGTTGAATAATTATGATTAGTTCCATCAAGGGCTTTTTGAACAGGGAGCAATAAGGGAAAGTAAAGCAGGCAAGTCACAAACTGTTCAAGCCTTCTATCAAACCTTTAAGAAAGTATAACTTTGAAAAGGAGTACCCAGAAGTCAGAGTATAATTATACAAGATGCAACAGTAATGAAATAGCAAATTAAGAAATTTAGAAAACTTGAGTAGAGATGCTGAAGGTGATCAGCTCTTACAAGGACAAAAGCAGATTCTTTTCCTCTATTTTGAAATATTCTTGCTAATGAAAAATAAGAATATAATAAGGACTAGGATTTTATGATTTTGATAAGAGAACTCTATTCTTTCAAAAGAGAAAGCTGTAGTCAGGAAGTGTTTTGATATGACATACATAGCACTGACCTCATCTTTTCAAACTTCATAACTGTCATCAGATAAAAACAGTTCCCTGAATGTTGCTAACTCAGCATGGTGCTATTGGCCACTGTATTTATTACAGCATGTTTTAAAAATGTTTCAAGAGAAATGTAGGATTTCAGAAGTGCTCCAAGGTGGATTAACTCTCCTCATGTTGACACCGTGATAAACTCTCTGTGCATTTAGTGCAGAATGCTGACAGTAGATTCTTCTTCTCTAACTGTATCCTTCACAGTGCTAGGTGTCAATTCTAAGCAAGCTACAAGGGATCCTTCTTTGTTAAAAATAAAAGAACAAGCCTCCTTCAAAAGGTAAATTACCCTCCTGCAAGATGAGTATCTAAACTTACAGTTACAATCAAAATTCAGCACTTTCTAGAGGTGGTTCCCTTGAGAATGCAGATGGAGACCAAGACAACCAAGGGTTAGGCAAGATAGATACATTTTAGAGAACAAACTTCAGCAAGATAATTTTTATGGTGCCTATATCTGGAAAGCCTCTCATTGTTATGATTGACCAATAAGAATATAAAAGCAGGGTCCCTCATGCTGAAAGATCCAGAATTTCATTTATTTCCATGCATTTTAAAAAAGTTTCAAGACAGATGAGATTATCTTTTACTAGAACTTTTGATTAGGGGAATCTAACAGAAAAGCAGCATCACAAATTTTGTTTATTCCAACTGCTTAGCATACAAAACTATTTGTTACAAAAAAGCCCAAACAAACAAACAAAAAACCCCAAACTTTTTACAAAATTATGTATTCGCATGAAGAAACTTAGAATCATAGAACAGGATATCACAGAGTCATAGGATATCCACAGTTGGAAGGGACCAACAATGATAATTGAGTCCAACTCTTAACTTGATCAAAATCACTAGGGAAAGCGTAGATCTGAAAAATTAGTTTGTTCTTTCCTTTTAACTCACATTCTGTCATTCAAAATAGGTGCCCTGTGTTTCACCATTCATATTTTCCCTGCTGACCTCTATGTTTCAACTAGTTGCCTATATGGTCAAAGTTAAAATTAGTGTGGTCGAATCCCAAGATAATTTTAAGCTGGAAGACATGGCTAGGAAAATAAAGGCTTCATATGTGAAGCTTAACACACCCACACATTAACAGTTTTGATCCACATATTAAGCTTGGAACTTCACAACTGCCTGGAATTTTTCCTTAGTTCACCATCTTTTCCAAATTTCTGAACAGAAGGATAGAAATAGTCAGGGATGGCACAGCTAAAAGGAATTTCTGCTTCAATTACACCTGAAGCTGACAGTTTAGACTGATCTATCTCTTTGGAGATTTGGACAACTTCAGACAGCCATCTTCTTTCTAGTCAGCTGGTCACTCTTTTACAAAGCTTCTAATCTTGAGAGATGGCTTTATATATTAGTCCAGCTGGATTCTGTGCAAACATTTGTATTATATGCTACTGCTGTGTGGAAATCTGTTTTCTACCAACTGAGAAACATCTGTAGATTATGACCTAGTTAATGCAGGAGGCTTTTGTTCATTTCTTTGTTTCGTCTTATTCATACTATCCCTCTTTTTATTACTCTCCCTGCTGTCTAACAAACTTCAATTGATATAACACACTGCTGTGAAAAATCTAGACTGCATTTGTCGGATGAAACATATACAGTAACTTCAGTTTTCACTTGCTTAAGGTTATATTCTCCCTGCACGTTGCACATATAATTCTCACAAATGTTAATGGTCTTTAAGATTGTGTACTGAGGGCAAACTGGAACTCTTATATTAGTTGCTGGTTAGATTCCAACATGCTTCATAAAGCACTAACTGGTAAAATGTAATTGTTAGAACAAGGTCCATAACACAAAAATAATTTAAGAGAACAAAAAACTTTTTCATTCTTTCTTAAAATAAAATTATGTATGGTTATGTGATAAGAATTCTGGGGTACTTATATTTAAATGCATGTACAAGCAATTAGTTGATCCTGCATGGATTCACTTCTGTAATACATATTGTGGACTGATGAAGCAAATGCTGTTATCAAAGTGAAAAGGAACACAGGCTTTTATAAGGTCAGCAATTTTTCAATGAACTGGCAGAGCGAGGATTACAGCTTTAGACATCTTGGTACCTATTTAAATATCTAGAACTTTGAACATTTGTTGGTGTTTCTGGGGATAAAATAAATCATTTAGGAAAAGAAAAAAGAAAATAGACGCTTTATTACATGTATTTACTTCCCCTTTGAAGTTCGTGTCAGATTTGCTCATTTTAAAGAAAATAATTCCACTACAGTCATTACAGTAATTCAGGTTCAAACAGCCGATGAAACCGAGCTATATTCTGTCTGCTTTGAAGATCGTCAGTTGGTTTTCTCACACACATTTTGAATAAATCTCCTAAAACACAATGTTATGAAAAAACTGACAGACTGGAAGGGAGTAAACCTCAGTATCAGAAATATTAGAAATTAAAAAATAAAATCTTTCTCAAGAAGGTCATGTAATCTCTCCCTCGGTACAGCAGAATTTTTTCCTATAAAGGTTTTTTCAGATTCAGTTTAAAAATGAACAAGTGGCATTTCCATCACTTCCCCTGGGAGGCAATTTCGTACTTAATGTATTCTCAGTGTATATAAGGCAGGGAGGGACACCCACATCTCCCACTTTGTTGAAAAGTGCTCTAATCTTTTGGGAGAGAGGGCAGGTGGGAGGGAAGGAAATGTATTCCACCCCTCTTGTTGAAGCTGTGTCACTATGCAGAAAAGATTTCAGGATATCACGGGAGGGAGGAGGGAGAGGGAGAGGGGAAAGAAGAGAAAGAGCTGTCTGCTAGTTAACACATTCAGTTTGGTACAGGGAATCCTAGGTTATTGCTACGAGTTTTACTCTAGAGACTTTATTTTATCCACTGGTCAAGATAAAATAGGAAACATTCCTAGCTAATTTGTCTACAGATCTTATTTTTATAAGCTCATATATAGAAATGCAAGATTGAAGAGGCATGACCATCTGTTTTTCTCAGATGGTATTTTGCATCATGCGGATAGATCTGCAAAAAAATCCCACAACTTCTCTGGACAATCTGTTGGTGTTACATAGTGCCTCATGCAAATTCCAGATTAGATGTTAATTTCACCTGTGCTACTTAGTAATACATATTTAAAGGCAAAATCATATTATGTTAGTAGGAAATTAAATCATATTCATTTACCTTAATTTATTTACAAACGTATTTTCTTGGCTTTGGCACGTCAGTATCCTCCTTCCTGTACTACTGGAACTGGAAGTCCAACAAGGTTTAAGCAGACTGACTTTAAAGTTATGCTGTGTTTGAGCTTCATGCTACTTTAGTGTTAGCATTCCTTGAACAGTAATTCAGAGTTGCTAAAGAAGCTGTATTCCTTGTGACAGGGTCTTTTCTTGTCACATGCAAATGCAGCCATTGCTGCAATACCTTCTGTTACAAAGCAGAGATAGGACAGGGCTCACTTTAATAAGTATAATAAATCCCCATGGATACTTGAAGGATTAGGGTTCTGTCTAAAAAGTGAACTTTGTCTTCCAATCTGTAAATGATGAGTAGTGATCTAATTCAAGTTGTAACTCTACCATAAAGCTAAACTAGCTTGCTGGGGGTTTTTTCTGTTCATACGCTGATTTTTTTATCACGACATTTTTCCTGAATGTCTCATCATTGGAGGATTTCTGGATTTTGTCAATGAAAGCACCTCTGTGCCTAGTGGAATACTTTTCCAGTGGGTAAGTGGCAGGAGAAAGTAATTAGGAGGGGGGGGACTCTATGAAAGTCAAAAGATGAAAGTGTTATGACACTTAAGCAAGCTCAGATAAAATACTTGAGAAAACTCAATTTTAGCTCCTGTGATATGTAGACTAAAGTTGACTATGACTCTCATTCAGTCATAGTGATAAGTCTTTGGCTCCAAACTCTATCTCTACACTTTATTCTTCTCCATCTGTTCAATCAAGTGTCACTCTTAGCAGCTTCCTTCATATCTTTCCCTCACACAAACTTTCCTCACACAATTCCAGAATGGATGAATACATTCCAACTACAATGAGCACCCTCTAGCTGTTTTCTGTACCATCTTCTTTGTTTTGTGCTGAGCCATCTGTCGTCCTTAGAATGCAAGTCCTTTGGAGCAAAGCGTTCAGTAGTCATTGACAATGATTTCTGAGCAAAATTTCTATACTTAAAACACCAATATTGTTACATTTAGAGTTTGGAGAAGTTAGAAGATATATTAAGTTCATTAATCCAATACCTATGGAAGTGATGGTGTGCATGATTATCTGTGCCATTACATGCAGTTTGAATGAATCTTCCATAAGTCTCTTTAATTTCTACAGTACAAAATACTTCACCTCACAATGTATCTTCAGACAAAGGCTGTTATTGATTCTGGAAGTCTCATTCCTGCAAGTGGCAGAAAGATGCTGTGCACCACTTTCTTTTCCTTCCATTCCAAGCACCCATTGTTGTTGCAGACTCAGGATATTTACTGCCTACTGTGCATAAACTCAAAGTAGGCGGCACAATTCTTACTTGTCTCCCAGATAGTGAAGTGAGGCTTCCAAGAGTGAACTCATTTGTCTGAGTGCTCATTTCACTTTCTCCAGGAACATATCAAGATTAAGTAGGAAATCACTGTATCTTTATGTGCTTTTACAAAGAATGCACACAGACTTAAAATGACAACAAAATTCCAAATTGATATTCTCAGTGCAATGCCTGTCAATACAAAAGCAACTCAATTTTTATACACTCAAAAGAAAAACAGAATAGCAAATTGGAATAGTAAAGAAGGCAGCCTAATCTAACACAGCACCAATCTCAAAAAGCGTACTTTGATCTTGATCAAAGGTAGAGAGACTGGATGGGTACCTATCTTCACATCATCCATAGCATTCCTCCTGTAGTAGCAGATAGCAACTGATGCCTTCACAATAGTGAGTAGTGGCTACTCACAACGAAGTCAATGAAATTACTTAGGTGACTAACACCACCAATGACAGGAAGAGATTCCTAATCTGACATTTAGTGAAAAATTTCTAACCTGTTACCTCAGGAAAAGGTAGTTGAGGCAAAATAGAGTGATTTTTAAAGAAACAGCCACCTCAGGAAAAAAAACTAAACTAGAAAAAAGCCCCAAAGCAAAAACAACAACCGTAAAAAAAACATTGAAAATACTCCAAAGCCTCAAAAATAAAACCCCAAACCAATAAAAAACCAAAACACTGAAAAGTAGAAGGAAGCCCCTGGATGTAGGTGAGGGCTCTTACTATTATAAGTTATGATAATTTTATATTTTTCAGGGCCTGTGTGAAAAATATAGGAAAGAGAATAGTTGGCACAGATTTTAAATTACTGTGACAATAGAGATCCAAAAGGACTTGATAAAAACTGTCAGATACAAAATGCATGAACTATATAGTGCATGCAAAACATAAGTATTGTTCATGATTTTCTCCACTTCTGATTTTCAAAGTCCTAAAAGGACGCCCTATAACTTCTCACTAATGTCCTTGATATGAGTTAAACAACACTTTAGCTTGATAGCTTTAGCCAGTAAAACACTTCTGAAAATACCCTCTCCTTTAAAAAAAACTTTCTTCCACTGTTAGTCAACCATAAACACCTTCCACAAGTGTTGTTCTAGTTTCTCCCACAGTCTCTTCACCAGAAAACTGAACAACATGCTATAAAGTCAAATTGATGCAAGCCACAGAAAAATATGTTCAACAGATAAGACTCATGGATCTCCAGGTATGTGCTCTCTTGCTTACACAAGTGGTGTGCAGCACAGGGGACCCAAACCAATATTGCTGAAATGAATGCATACTATATAAATTTATGTTTACAACTTATTTGTGAAAAAAAATCCAAAGCATGACAGCAATTTTCAAGTCCTGTTGTCCATGGCTGTACCACAGCCATAGTATTTGGTCTATGCTCAATGTATTTGGTCTAGGTCTCAATGCTAGGAACTCAACAACGCTTCCCTTGCTTTGGACATAAGGATCAGCTCTATAGAGCTATATAAAGTCAGTGCATGACCACACCTTTATGCTTAACATTGCCTTGAAATGCTGTGTTCCTCACTCACGCTATTTCATTGCAGGTGTCTCAAGAGTCTAATTCAGTTTCTCTGTCTTAGATTTCTATTCCCTCGCAGTCAGCTGAAACTCAGAACTCATAATGCTGTCTGCCAGTGCTATGAGAGTAGAGAAAATACTACTACAGTCTTTGAAATGTGTTAATTTTTTCTATGCACCAATGGGATGGAAAATCATTCTATAAGTTCAAATCTTTGTGTTGCAAAAGTTATGAAAGCAACAGGTATTTAAAGAAGGCTCCACCTTGAAGCAATTTTTATTTTATTTTTTGTGTAATTTTTATATGAGTCTTGGAATGCACATCAGCAGTTCAGGAAGCAAAAAAATGAAAAAAGACAGGTCTTCAAAATGTTTGAAAAAGACCACATATCAACTATGAGCGCAATTTTTGAGGGTTTCCTTGTAAATGTTATATAAAGTCATATTTGTATGAAGACTCAGGTTTGGAATATATGTTGAGTTGAGCTTTAACATGCTGACCTCTACTTATGTCCTATCCAACCAGACTATGAAAAAGACAGTATAAAGGAGACCTTCGTCTTTCAAGAGTGCAAAGGACAATGACAGTACAAGATAGGGATGGTTTCAGAGGTTTGCCTTAATGCTTCTGCATTTACTCACAAAGATTTACTCACAAAGCCTTCAATGCCTTCTGTGTGAAAACAGTAAAACAAGGTCTGGCTACTCTTAATTAGGAACTGCAGGTTACTCCTTGGACACTTAGCTTTAACAAACTCTTGAGTTGTCTAATATCTTAGTAAATATATCTTAGTAAATACATCTACACTGCTCGTGGGTCCATGTATTAATTTCAAATACACCATAGCTTTTGTCTTCTTCCTAAGCCCACTAATGTTTACTGTGGACTATTCCACCGAGCTTAATTTTCTAGTGTCAATGAAAGGCATTGTTCAATGTATATATACATATGGTACATCATAGGAGAAACCACTCAGCCAAAATTATACATCTGCAGGAATTTGTTCTACTAATGATTTTTTTGTTTCAGTGCCCCAGTTAAGGAAAGTGCTTAAAAATCATGCCAAAACCAGTCTTTCTATACTCTAAAACAATATATCTTCTGCACAATATCCTATTATGAAGATTCTGTAACAATGATCAGCAGTTTGAACTTTCAGCTACCAGGTGGTTTTGTGTGTCATATGTGTCAGATCTTTAAATAAACATTGAAAGATGACACCTTTTCAAGTGCCTCTGCTCCATTTATAGCCTATCCAGTAAAAGAGTGTTTAGCAGAGCGCTGGCTTGTACACTACGGAATGAGGAGTTTAATGGTTCATACATACTTCATTTGAAAAATATCAGTAACCATTCACAAGTCTTTTCTTGCATAAACTACGTGAAAATCCCTATGTAAATGGTGCATAGCTTCTTTATGATTCATGCTATGGGTTGTTTGGTGTTGTGTGGTTTTGGTTTTTTTTGGGATTTCTTACTGTTAAATCTCTTATAAAAGCTTTGCTTTACCTGCAGAGTTTAAGGTAAGTTTCCTTTGGTGATAAAATACGTTTCATTCCCTATAAACATTTTCAGTTACATAAACAGGCTGTAAGGAATGCTTTGTTTTCTCTGGCTATTAAAGTTGAAAACAGTCATATAGAAGTAGTCAATAATATCTGTTTGGTAGGTTGGCAGTCTAATTCATTAAGCCAAATTCAGAAGTCAAAACCAGAATTGTATTATAAAAACGTTGACTGTTTCTTCATGGCATTTAACTATGTAAAAAACCAGAGACTCAGAATGCTGATTTTTCAAGTGTTTCCTTAGTAGACAACCACAAGTTTAATGATGTTAAGCCATGGCCGGCACAGGCACTGAACAATGTCTTAGTGAAGTCTGCAATAAGCAAAACATGCAGCTTTCGATTTTTATTTAACAGCACTTAGATAGCTGTTATCTAGCTATCCGTTTGGGCACACTGTTCTCCTTTGGATTCAAACTAGGAATAACTAACTGATGCATGGAAGGTCTGAATTCTTCTCTGTTCAAGGACCACCATGTAAGTGGTTTGGCTTGTACAGCTGGAGTGCATTTTATTTAAATAGATGACAGTGTAATATTAAAGGATACCATAAGCTTCTTAACCAGATCCAATACTTTTATAAATGCCTAATGTAGATTAAGACTTTCTAGAATAAGGTTTACCCTTCTGTTTCCCAGTGAAAGTGAAACACCTGAAAAAGACATCTTGAATTTAGAAACATTGGGAGTGTGTGTGCATGCATGTTTTAATTTTGTTACCTTGTTTGTTACTTTTGTTAGTTTTGCTGAATAGATAACTTAGACAATAAATATTGTAACACAAACACCAAACATTAATAACTGCAAGACATATTAGCAAATAATTGTCTTTCCTGCTGGGCAGGAAGTTCTTTTATCCCCTTTTCATTACAGGTGCCTGACACATTTCCGGTAATGTATCTATCAACTAATTTCTGTGCCATTTGAGCTAGGATAAAATCTTCTGTCCTATGGTCCAACCTCTAGCAAAATACTGGAAGGTGACCTCTGAAGTTTTGTAATTCCATTGGAAAGGGGAATAATTTAAATACTGAAACCCATCTTTAAAAGCACCAAAATTCTAAGTGAATTTAAGATTAGATTTTGTGGGGTTTATTTCCACTCGCATATGTGAGAACTGAAAATAGTTTTAGATGAAAATTTGGTTTTACTTTCCTTATGAAAGTTTGGGGAATTCAGCTCCAGGTATACGATTACAAAATTATTTTGTTGTAAGATAGAACCTGGGCTTTTGCACAGAAGAGCTTATTTTTTTTCTTACAAGTTATAATTAGGAAGGGTGTGGTCACAGAAAAGTGTTAAATTTTTGCCCAATCATGTCTACTTTCTTATAAAGTGAAATGTTACCTGGTATTGTCCCATAAAGCTTATGAACAGAAGGTTTGATTGAAGATTTAATAAAATTAACACTACTTTCTTATTTTCCTCTTTTCTTCTTAATCTTCTCTTCAAGATGAAACTCATCAGCACTTGACAAAAACTGCAAATAACAGCCAGATGCAGGAGCTGGTTTTATCTTTTTATGCAAGTATGTGGTGCTAATTAGTGCAAATTGATTAAACTTTAATTGCCTGATCCATGGCTAATTAATATTTATAAGATGAATGAGCAAGAAAACCAGACATTTATTAAAACACTTTAATGATTTTTCATATGTTTTGACAAAGCAAAGCAAATAGACGTTATGAGTTTAGATGTGCCAGACATAAGTACAGTATTTCTTACATTTTCTATCAGCATCAGAAAACTAATCATTTTCCCCCACAAACTATGAAAGTAGTTTTTCTCTTCCACACAAATATTATGGTTCAATGTTCTAGTTTCTACTTCATAATGAGATTTGTTGAACAACAGAATGACATAGAATTATCATGCCTCATGCCACCAAGTACACAACTACATCAGACAGAATTTGTGCACAAGTCTGGTTTTAAAAATGAGCTGAATTGAATAGACTCAGTTTCTTCTAGCTATGTCTACCTCAGCTGAAAAAGTACTGTGTTAACCCGTCTCTAACAATATGATTTTATTGCTATCAACAGATTACTTCTTGCACTTCTCTAAAAGATCATCTCTCCTTGACATACAAAATCCTGAGACAACAATTCTTTCCTAACAATAACCCCAGTGCTTTGAATGCACTGTGTGAAAAAAACCTAACAAACTTGGCTTGCTATCGTAGTGTATTCTAAAACTATTTTAAAGCCATTATGCTGCTTGCTTTTCTCAGTCCAGTGGGAAGATCTGTTACTGCTTTCACTCATTCTGATCCACCAAACTGGATAACCTGATAAACAATTGTTTTTAGTAGTTCCCTCTTGGAGATAGCCCATGTCTAACCAGGCTCTCATTTCAGGAAAAGTGTCTTCACCTTTCCTCAACCTTCCTACACTCTTTGCCTTTTGACCAGTCTGTAGTCTAAAAAAGAAGTAATTGAGGTGTCAGGGGGTGGGTCTTTGTATATGCTAATAAATATAATAGGAAAAATAAAAGAATTGTAGGCAGAAAAATCAAATCAAAAATGTTCTAGATTTGTTTCAGATATGGCTAATTGTCAGAAGTTAGAAATAAAGCCACTTATGACTCAGATTTCCTGTTCCTTGGTATAAATGGTATTTCTGCACATAAACGTCACCAAAAACTTGTGACACCTCTGGCAATCCAGCCAGAATAACATCTATCACCTATTATTTGGCAGCATAGATGTCACCTTTTCTTTACATCTCCAAAGAGTAAACTTAGGCCTGATAAGTACGAAACCCCAGTAGAACCCTTGGGCTACATTTTATGTAGCAAATAAAATGATATTGCCTCTCTTTGCATAAAGAGATGAGCTAAATTCATTGACATTGCTAACTAAAAGAGGGTGATCATTGACCACAGGACCATTTTGTACAGACTGGGTTGCATACACACTGCTGAAAACTGTTTCCATCTGTAACACGTCTAGATGGCGCATCCAAAATAGTGGCAGGGAGGATAGTTATGTTGGTAATCAGTTTTTCCCTAGTCCTCTTTCAGCAGATTAGACACAATCAAAAGACCTCAGCAACTTCAAGACCAAATGATCTCTGAAATTCCTATGCACTGCAAGGTTATAATTTTTTAACTTGTTGATGAAATTCCCTTTATTTTCATTTTCTCTTTGTCTTAATTTTTTTGAGGGGTGCAAGGTAACTTAATGAATCAATTAATTTTTTTAGTAAGTGGTCCCCAAATAAATACATTTTGAGAAATGACTGTAAGTGAATGTAGCTGGTTCAGTTCATAACCAGGCAGAAACACAATTAAGTGTAGTGGTTTTGTTCGCATTTCTTACCTTCTGTGAGACAAGAATTAGGAGAAATTTAGGCTCTAAACATTAAAGAATATAAAGAAGTTTATTAACAGAACTAAAAGAAAAAGGAATAATAAGGGTTAGAATAAACCTTCAGAACACTTCTCTTCCCCCCATCCTCCTCCCTCCTCCCACATACAATACATAAGGACACAAACTTGGGATTATTTCAGTCAGTTACCACCTCTATAATAGTCTTTCATCAGTTCACTTAGGGAGAGGAGTCTCTTTTGCCCATGTATGGGGCTTCTCCACAAGAAAGAGTCTTCTCGTGGCTTCCAATGTCACAGCACAACAGCCGCTCCGGGGTGGTTTTCTGTTGGCATGTGAAAGTCCCTTCCCTCGACTGACAGCTTTCCCCACAGCTGTGTTCGAGGGTTCCATCTTAGCAAATGCGGTATTATTTTAAGGATGAGCTGTTCAAGAGCAAAGGTTCTCTTCATCTATTTCTGGGATCATCTTCATCTCTAGGAAGGGAGGTCTTCTTCTTCCCTGGGAGCAAAGGTCTTCACTTCATCATTATCTCTCTCTCTGTTCAGGCTACTCAGTGGATCACAGCTACTTCAACATTTACTTATTTCAGCACAGGTACCTTTGCTCATGGCTACAATTTGAACGCTCTACCCACCATGTTTTCATGAAATTACAAGGGGTTCTCTGATGTATCATAGTCCATCACCATAGCTTTACAAAAGAGTTTCAGCTTTCAGTTTTAAAGCATCTCCTCTATCTCTTCCCTCTGGGTTTTAGCTCTTTCTTCTTCCCTGACTTTAGTGTCAGTATCACGGTGTCTATACACTTGCCTTTGCCCTTCCCTTTCCTCTGATCTGGGAGAGGATTGATGTTTGCAGGTTTCATCTCTTCTGGGGACCTTACGGCGTTGAAGGAGTCACTCTCACCCGGGCCTGGCCCTGAACCCAGCTGGTTGGTCACACGCCCTTTGCCGGGCAGGGCCGGTCTCGGTGCAGTCTCGGTGTAAAGTCTCAGTCCATCGGCCGCACCGGAGAAGGGGGGCGAGGGAGCCATCCCGGCCCGCACGGAGCCGCGGGCCATGGCCCGGCCCAGCCCAGCCCAGCCCCCCGGCCCAGCGGGCAGCCCCGTTACCTGCCCAAAAGCCAGAAGCAAGAGAGAATTCCCGCGCCCCCACGCGGTTTAAATAGGGAAATTTCGAGAAGCGTTATTGGTCTAAACAACTGTCCATCAACTCAGGTTCAAACCACCACAGTGAAAAACACTGAAAACCTTCCTATATTTAGTGCAGTCAATTAGTAATTCATTTCAGATAATACACTTTTGAAACCCGTCTGCCCACATACTCACACACCCCACACACACAGTTTTTTGATCCACTAAAAACATTCTGTAGTGAAAATTTTAGTAAAACGCTCTTACTGTGATCCAATTTGGCACTGCAAAAGAACCCCACCACACAAATATAAAAGAAGGAATCCTTTTAGAAAATAAAAAATACCTGGACTACTAAGTGATTTGCCATAGCAAATTATGAGAAGATTAGATTAACTTTCAGATTGAGAAAAAATTTATAAATAAATATATCTAAGCATTAGAAAAAGCATTTTAAACGGATGAATAAATGTGTTAGCCTACAGAGTAGCAGGTATAAAAAGCTTGAAGGGCAAAAAATAGTAAGTCATTCATTGTGTACATGGAGAATTCAGAAAGTTTCTGCTAAACTCAATTACAAATATCATTATGTACTATAATTTCTTAGTAAGAATTTCAATTATGCACTAGATAGCACTTTCTGGAGCACATGGAAACAACTGTATACATCTTCTGGGGCTATGTGTAAAGAAAGAATCACAGGATCGCAGAACAGTTGAAGTTGAAGGAGCACTGAAGGTTATCTGGTTCAAGCCCCCTGCTTAAATACAGCCACTTAGAGCCTGTTATCCTGAGCCATGTCCAGACAGCTTTTGAATGTCACTCTCACAATAAAAAAGTGTTTCCTTAATCTTAAGTAATCTAATAAACACAGTAACATCATCTACATGTTCATACCACAATGAATGTTATGCACACATGCTTTCTTTCACTGGCTCTAAAGCTCAGTATCTCTAACAAAAATATAAAAATACATTTGAAATGGAAATTCAGTGAAATTTCACATATCACATGACAATTACACAAAAGACTGCTGCCATTTGAATCAGTGAAGTTCCAAAAAAAATTAGGACAGACTAAATCCAAGTCTAAACTTCCCAATCAGATAATTTGCTACTAAAATATTGATCAGGCTTGGGATCCTAGTGTGTTCAGCACTAGTGTATAATTCCAGCCAGATTTGTCCAGTATGTCTCCTGATCATACATTGTTGGAGTTTGCAGTCCTGAGGGATAGGGGTCAGGTTCGAAGCAGAATTAGGCCCCTGAGCTCTAGGAAAGCAAAATTCCAGCTCCTCAAGGAGAACGGTCAATAGGATCCTGTATGTGGTGTCCCTCAGGGATCTGTACTGGGACCGGTGTTATTTGGTGTCTTCATTAATGACACAGACAAAGGGATTGAGGGCATCCCCAGCAAATTTGCAGATGACACCAAACTGAATGGTGCAGTTGACACAGCTGAAGGATAACATAGCATCCAGAGGGACCTGGACAAGTTCAAGTGGGCCCATGGGAATCTCATGAAGCCAAATGCAAGGTGCTGCACCTGGGTCAGGGCAACCCCCAGTATCAGCACAGGCTGGAGGTGAGCAGATCGAGAGCTGCCCTGCCGAGAAGGACATGGGGCTGCTGGTGGATGAGTCTGGACATGACCCAGAAATGTGCCCTCATAGCCCAGAAAGCCAAATGTGTCCTGGGCTGCATTCAAAGCAGGGTGGGCAGCAGGGCCAGGGAGGGGATTCTGCCCCTCTGCTCTGCTCTGGTGAGACCCCACCTGGAGCACTGCATCCAGCTCTGGGGTGCCAGCACAGGAAAAACATCAACCTCCTGAAACAAATCCAGAGGAGGCCACCAAAATGATTAGAGGAATATGAGGATATAAAGAAAGGCTAAGGGAATTGGGATTGTTTAGGAGAAGGAAAGGATTTGGGGTGACCTAATTTTGCCTTCCAGAATCTGAAGAGAGTCTACAAGAAAGACAGAGAAGGACTTTTTACAAGGGCATATAAAGGTGGGGCAAGGGTAAATAATTTTGAACAGCAAGACAGTAGCTAAAGATAGGTGACGTTTGAGGTATGCAAGTGTATCCAAGATATTTTTGTGGAATAACATGATATTTATGCAGTATTTGTTGAGGGTAGGTTTTGTTGGGGTTTTTATCTGCTTTTATTTTGGTTTCATTTCCTGCAGAAATGTGATTATACAAATTAATAGAAATGCAATGATTTCTAGATTAGGTTTTTTATTGATGTTAGCAAACAAAATAGACTATATAAATGTGGGACCTGTCACATAATTTACTCATTATTGCTGGCATACTTGGAAATGAATATGGCCAAGTGTCTGACATCCATAAAGGCAACAATTTGGGAAAGATCATTCTCCAAACTGTGTACAATGTCACAGGTTTAGTTCATATACTCAGTCAATGAAACTTCATTTGTCTAAAATAACGTGTCAGGCTGGAATCTGATGTATGGGACATTGAGCTCCATATATGCACTTACAAAATGAATAGCCTCTTCTACCTGCATATGATGAGAACACTTTTGGATGATTTTCCATAACAAATAAATGTCTTCAACCTTGTCAGTTGCAATTAAATGCTTAGACCATTCCTTTATGTTGTTGTTTTAAACTCTATTCTGAATTTTTTGCAGTTATTAATACTTCAGTCATAATGCTGAATAAGTGCATATTTAAAATAACCCCCAACTAAGATCTAGATTCTTGTCTTTAGGAAATCAAGAGAAAATAGCAATCATGAAGGAAAAATAGGGAGGAGAAAAGGGGAAAAAGAAAGAAATGTTCCTGCCCAAACATATCAGTCGCAGTTTCTCAGAATCTTACCACAATTTTTAAAAAGAGATAAAATTTGCAGAGGATGACTGTACCAAGAAAGGGAGAAAATGAGCTCCTTGAACTGACTGACCAAAGACATTCTCTCAGGCAGTGCCATCCTAAGACAAAGAAGTAAAAATGCATTCAGGATTTTTACTAGCATTCTAAATCACTTCCTTTGTAATAAATGAATAACATTAACAGAATTAATAGAGGATTTTAAAGGACCCTAAAATTAAAGGATCAAACCTGCTCTCAAATTAGTATAAAATATAAAATAGTTCCAATGCAGTGTCTTGTACATGGAAATACTGATTTTGTCAATACACCGACTGCTTTTAATACAACATACAATGAATGACGATGTACATCTGTGTTTCTGAAGGGAGACTTGAACTTAAGTCTTTTATGGAATGAACAGCTTTTTCATTCTCTTTTTTTCTCACTAAAAAAAATAAAAGACATTTCCCTCTCTTGAAATGGTCTGTTCCTTCATCTGTATGTAAGGGCTAGAAATAGTTTCAAATACTCTTTAGGAAGACCACTGTTCAGCAGCTAAACTTGTTCTCAAATAGCCCAGTTGGACGATGACAATCTTTTTGCTCTTGGATTTTGGCAGAATAAATTCAAAATAGCTTCTTGTCATTTCTTCTGCCATTTTGTTATCTAGATGACCTGCAGCAGACCATATGGAAAGGAAATATTTTAAAATATAAGAGAATATATGCTTCTGTGTGTCTATGTAAGTCTGTATGTGTGTGGAAATCCATTTCTATTTTTATTTTTTTCCAGTAATTGAGAGAATTTGGATGTTATTTTTGACATCCAAGCTTCTTTTGAAAGACTTTTGAGTCACTCACTTCTGCTGACTAATGCAAGCTACAAAACATTTGAAGTCCTGGTCATCCTGTCGGTAAACCAGACCAATAAGACTGTCCTTCTGTTTCAGTCTGGTTTGTGAGTCTGGGATTGCTTTTCATGAAAAGCAAAACTTGACAAGGATGGGAGAAATCTAGCACGTACCTGGGTATCATCCGAATGTGTTCGGAATACAACTGGATCAAGGAACCAGGAAAAAGTCAAATATTCCCACGACCCATAATATATATAAAAAATAAGCAGAAAGAGATGATACAGAACTGGAATGAACTTCTGACGCCAAGATAATATTATTGCAAGAGACTGTTATACACAGTTCAATTTATAAACTTATCAAAATCTATTTTAAAAGTAGTTAAAATGCCTACACATTTTTTCACATTGCAAAAGAACCAAGATGTCTTTTACCCCTGATGATTAAAAAGGTCACTAAAAACCCAGCTCAGTTTTGTTACTTAACTGTTTGTTGAGAGTTTAGTAATAATGGGTTTTGATACAGCATTGCCCATTCCCTTATGTATTTTTCCTCCTTTTCTCATCTTCACTATTTCGTATATTTGTCAGAGTGTTTTAATGATATTTTAATATTCAACAGGTAACACAGTCCTTACAGTTTCTACATAGTTTCCTTCAAAAGTTTATTCATGTTCCAGTAGCCATCCCATTGGTTGAGATTTTGATTAAGAATTTTCAAAATTAAGTGGAGACATCTTGTCACAGGTCATTGTACAAACAGGTCATTGACAAACGGAGAAAAGAAAGGGTAAAAACGGGTCAGGGCCAGTCTTTGACCAGCAAACACACACTTTCTCATGTACACACTGCTCTATCTAATCTTCTAAGAGCAGGTTTATCTAAAAGTACACCTACAAGAAACCTAACTGGAGCAGAAAAAGTTCCAGGGGGTGCTTGGGCACTGGAACAGGTTCCCTAGGGAAGTGGTCACAGCACCAGCCTGACAGAGTCCAAGATGCGCTTGCACAATACTCTCAGGCATTTTGGGGATGTCCTGTGCAAGGCCAGGGGTTGGACTCAATGATCCCTGTGGGTCCCTTCCAACTCAGAATATTCTGTGCTGCTGTGATTATGGTCTTCTTTCACTTAGCAGTATAAATGCACCACAGACAATGGGATATTGTGAAAACAACTTTTTCTAAAATTAAAAATTTGATATTTTGAAGTATTTAACTGGCTCGACAGAGGTTTAGACAGATTGGCTCTAAAATTTCAGCAATACCAACATCTTTTTTTCTGACTTTTTCTCTGTATCTATGAAAAGGGGAATATGATACTCTTCCTCTTTTCCTCGGTTTTCTTCTGCATAGTTTACCAGTAATAAACTATCTGTAGTTAATTTCCCATCTAAAACAGTAAAATTACTGCAGCAGAGAAGTGTCCAAGAATAACATTTTGACTAGCTGCTTTAAAATATTGGTAAGTTTGATGCTTTTCTTGAGGGGGAAAAAAAAAGCCAAGAATGAAAGATCACAAAGATAAAATTATAACTAACAATCATATCTCAGTCTTCTTTATGAGCCCAACACTCCCCCCCATAATAGATGAATCTAACTAGTTAACTGGACCAGAAGTTTGCTCTCTGTTTCCTTTCCTTCTACAGCTCTGCTTTCTACTTTCAGCATCAGATGTTCAGCTGTGTTTGTCCAGAAAAACGTTACTCACAAAACACTGGGAAGCTAAGATGCTGACATTACAAAATTCTGAGTGTTAGGACCCATCTCTGTCCTCAGTCAAACTGATACAACTCTCTCCCTAGTTATGTCAGTGTTGGGTTGCACTAACACTGAGCTGAACTACAGGCACAACTGGACTTTAATCTTTTAAAAGGCTCCTTAATAACTTGAGTGCTTAATTCAGAACTGTTCCACAGGTAAACCAATTACTGTGTTAAGTGAGTCTGCCACTAGAACAATGAGAAAATATACCTAAGCTGTTTATGTAATTTCACATTTGTACTGAACACAGTGAAATTTACTGACTATAGGTGTTTACTTTTAAAAGTTGTTATTTTAAAGAAACAAAATCGGAAATACACACCAAAATTGTAGAAGGCATTTTCAAGCTTTAAAAAACAGCTATCACTTTGAGTACACTGGATCTATTCATTTTTCTCAGGGATGTAACAATTAAATAGATCTGTGAAGAACTGAGTATGAGGCCCTCGAGGTCATACTGGACGTGTTTTCTCAGTTTGCTCATGCTGAGCTAAAAAGCTGTTGTCTAAAGCAGTAGCAGCAAAAAGAAAATGCATTAAAAAAAGAAAAAAAAAGCAGGCTGCTGTGAATTTATGAGGAGTGCATCACAAAGACAAATATTTCAGCCATGCAATTCCATTCGGCCTTTTCAGCTGTGTGTCCATAGCAAGTCAACGGCTAAATTGAAAAATCAATTCCAATTTAAATTATTGGAATAAAGAACACCAGGAGTCAGAGATAAAATGGCTTTGTTCTCTGAGATCCTTTTTAATTGGAAAGTTATTTCTTCAGGGTATTCTAATGGTTCTGAGGAAAGATTGCAAAACAAAGTTGATCGGCTGGGGGAAGGTTAATAGCTAATGTGCTTTTCTTGCTGCACAGCAGCCTCCTGTCTTTATGACAGCCTCCGTAGTATGTGAAAAGAACCATGATTCTAAATAATTTGATACATGTGACTGTAGTTTCTCCTTCCATTTCCCAAAGAAATCCTATTATGGATGTTACTCTGACATGTTCAGAGCGGCCTGACTGACATTCTGACCAGAATTTCTTTGCTTACAGGTGTTTATATGGTCGTTCGCTTAAACCTTCCATGGTGCTGAGTGGTTTTGCTGAAGATTAATATGGTTTTTTAAGCATCAGAGATATTTTAAATAATATAATGATAGCTGTACATACAGAAAGAATTTTCCTTTTATTTCAAGACTATTGAAACAATAACCAAGGTGGACTATCATCTATTACAGGTAGAAAAACTGCAGAGAATCTGATTACAGAGAGGAAATACAATTATGCTGACATGGGGCAGAGTGAGAAAGGAAAGACAAGTCCTTTCTGGGAAGAAGAAAAGAGAATTAATAAAAAGTCATTATGCTTAAACTAAGAGCAGAAAAGAAAGCCTTGCTTCTCATATAACCAACATCTAGAAGTGCCATGGTTTAGTTACAACATCAGTGTAACCTTTGCTCTGTTAGCAGGAAACTGTTTAGGGCAGCTGTAGATTAAAAATCTTAAACAGGCATTTAATTTGAAATTAATAAAACAGTTATGGTATGTGTTAAGAAAAGTTACTGAGGTTTGCTTAGTATATTTAATTAGTGTAAAAGAGATAAATCTAGTTGCCATGTAATGAACTGAGAACTGCAGATACAGTAAATGTGTACTTACGTTCCTATTATTAATGCATTAAACTTGTAAGAATGTTTAGGAATTTAATTAGCATTTAATAAGATAGCTATAGCAAATTACAGTAGTTAGATGTTAAATGTAAATTAATATTTTTAGTATTTAATTGATATTAACTAATTAATTACTGTTTATTACATGGCAACTAGATTTATCTTTTATAGAGTTATTAAATCTAAATTAGAAGTTCTATTTTAAGTGGCCTCTACTCAATTAAAAAAATACAGTATCTGGGATTATCAGGGTTTACCTTCATGGGGAAATTGGGTGAGCTTGGGATATTAAATCTAAAACATAAATTATATAGTATATAAGTAGATTAAGTATCTTCACACAGGGGGAATATTATTCATGTGCCTAATCCCAGAAAATGAAATTATTCAATGGAGTAAAAATCTTCTGTGGAAGTATTCCTTGAATTAGGCATCAGAAAGGAAAAAGTTTTCAAAAAAAATGTTTTGAAAGATAAAAAAAAAGTTTTCTCATCCTGTTTGGAACTAACTTTCCTATAGCTCAATGACATGTTAGAGAAGGGGATAGACATGAGGTTGTCAAAGGCCCTCTACATGAGATAATTGCTTTTAAAAATATCACCACAGACAACAAATTATGGGTTTTGGATGTGGAACACTTTGGAATTTCTAGTCTTTACTTAAAAGGGAATTACCCTGCTCTGCATCCCCATTTGCGTCTTATACTGATAGCTATGTAGTACTGTCGCTATTAAATAGTTTCTAGGCAAATAATGACAAGAGCTTATAAGAACTTATTTCTGAGAGGAAAACAATTTACACAAGGAAAAGAGAATGCGTGCTTAGCCATCTATTCCACTGGTATGCCAAACAAGAAGTTGCTGTGAGCTCTTGGGGCTATATTTCAATAAAAGGCTGAAGTACCTAAAGCATAAATGAGACGAGTTTGTATATCAACTTAAACTCAGCATGTGACCTCCTTTGTGACTTGAAAGTCCTACAAGTGCTTGCCCATACATGGACATAAGCAGAACTTTGCTACATGAGAAATACCACATGGTCATTTTTCCAGCATGTAAGGCTGATTAGGATGCCTCAGCTGGAGTTGTCGGAAGCATTAGGACTTTTAGGGAATTCATTTCAGTCCCTGAGCCTTTTGTTCTACAGCTGTGAAATATGGAATATTTTTACACTTGTGGAATAATAACCTGTTTGTTAAAAAATTATTTGTAAAGCCTAATTTATCTACAAATTCTGCTATCCTTGTATATTTTATTACCCATTTTTTTGTTTATGTCCTTCTGGATAAGAAATAAAGATAGCAAAATCAGACTACAGAAAGGTCTCTGGGGGGGGTCTCTAAATCACAGAGATTGTAGAGAGTTGCAAAAAAATGTTACACTCTGATTTTTTTTATTACATTTATTGCTGTCTGGATCCTTTTAACCTTTAAGAATTTTATTGTAAAGCTACTCTGGCCTTTTATAGTTTCTTTCATTTTCCCTTGTTATTAGAATAATACTTTCTTGTAATTTAATCTTAGTACTTCTATATGTCAGTTTCTCCTCTACAGACATATTCAACTATTTCTCATTGCCATTATTATCTCAATATAAATAAAAAACTGTTTTTACTCAAATCATCAGAAAAATGCAAATGGAACTGAGTAGGCCAAGGATTTTGAGAGTTCTTTAGTTCTCCACTATTCTGAATTCTCCATTATTCTCCACTTATACTACTGGTTTTTGCAAGACATTTCATTGACTACTTAGTTTACATCCAAGTATCTGAACAGATACTATTGTCATACTCTTTTCTATCAACACTTCCTTAATGAGAAAGGCTCTGATTTCTGGATGACCCTTCTGCCTGAATCATGTCAGGCACTGTCCTCTACAAATCTAACTCAGGAATGTCTTTGGTGATTCATGGCTGGATGTACTTGTCACCCACCAGATGGCTGCACAGCAAAAGTTTCCCATGAGTACAGCGCCTGGAGATTTCAAGCTCTATGATAGTTGGTCCAGGAATATTTCATACTTGCTCTCGTCAAGCCTTCAGGGTCTATAGCAGATGCTACTGCACTTTATTTATTTGAGTGCAACCATACCCCTTCCATTATCTCACTGCCCTAACTGGTTTAGTAAATATTTTAGATACATATTCTAATGCAGAGTAAGTAGGGTTTAAATTATAGGTTGACACATCTGTCAGCATGTGAAAATAACGCCTTTAAACTGAAATTTCCACTCATTGTTTTCACAGAGGACTACATTCTTTCAGATGACAAAAAATCCAACAAAACCCAATCAAAATAAAAACCACAACAACAACAACAACGTGAGAACCTATGAATTTATTTAAATTTGCAAAAAAAAAGTTTCAAACTGCATTATCTCTTCAGTTACTTTACAATTCATAATCTTCTAAATCCAACTGAATTTAACTGGATGGGGAAGAAAAGAAACTGAACTTATTTCTGACAGTATTTGCACTCTTTGGACAATTTCCTGCTCTACTTGCAATTATTATGCATTTCTGGCACTTATTTTGCCATTCACCTGTGCAAAAAAATGGCATCTTAGATTGTTTCTGCCATGATTTTCACAACTTTCTATATTTATGCTATATATACATATTTGTGTACGACTACACACATATATGGACACGTATATTAATAAAGTCCTGTGTTTACTAAGTTCTTTGTTAAAGACAAGGGCAATTAGATGACTCGATGGCCATTCAGGCACTGCGATTATAGAAAGCCAGATTTTCAACCTGGGTGTGTGTAAGGAAGTTGTATTGATACATTCATGTACAGCTACTTTTTCCCCCCCCATCAGGATTGATTAACATTTTACAACAGTCCAGACAAAGCCTCCTTCTCATAATATTCTTAATAAGATATGACTGTACAAAGCCCATGTACACCACATTTAACTTGGAGAGGCAGAGAAATGTATGCGCCTAAGGTTACAAAGTGCAGCATCTAATCATTCTATTCTGTGCTGATTGCCCTGTTTAGAATAATATGTATTTGAGGAAGCAGATGTATATATTTCCTTGGTTTTGCTTAAATCAAGACTTAGAAACATTTAAGAGAGACTGTAAGATCTTAATAGTTTTAAAATACTGTTGAACACGTTAAAACTGAAACCTGAAAACATTCAACATGAATTCTTTAACAGCTTTTTGGACTGTATAACCATCAATCTGCAATGCAGGACCTAGAGACAGCAATCCCACCTGAATCATGCTACAATTAATATGTACTTGCTAATATAATTTATCAAGCATTCTAAATCCATATGACACAAAAGTACAGCGTTCAGTCTGAAAAAGTTCATCAAGACTTGTAAGTAAAACTGAATGAATGCATTATAAGCTCTTTCCATGCGGTGTTTTCCCCTATCTGTCTCCTTAAAACATTTCACACTGAATGGTTTCCTGCGTGCTCTGCTGCAGATTTATTCTTCTCCTGATGCATGCGTGTAACTCCCCATTAATGTTAGTAGGAATGAGATTTACGTATGTGCACTGAGAGGAGAACAGACCCCATGGTATTTTATTCGCCTATACAGGATTATAGCCTCTGAGGACAGATTTGATTTTTTTGTTGTTAGCAAAAAAGCAGCTTGACAAGTAGCTTTTTGATTGATAATACACTGGGAGTCATAATTTATATAATCTTACACCTGCTAGTGAACATAAAGGTCACTTTAAAGGTGTGAGTTGTGTGTGCTGGGGCAGAGCATAAACCAGAGGGTCAGTATTCAGTGCTTACCTTATAACAGAGAAACAGACAAAAACTCCTACCAATGCTGATAGAATTGAAAATATCATGGCAAGCATTGTAATTAACAGCAAGTTTCCAGAACTTGACATACTGAGCAAGTGTCATTCCCTAGGTTATTACAGAGGGAATTAGAGTGGCCTTTCACTGTCAAACTGATATATACCATTGGAGCATTGCTGAAGAAAAAGTACCATTCATGATGTCTTTTCAGGATTTAAACATCTGCTGAATTCCATCTCTTTCTATCATTTTCTGAAAATAGATACACATCTCAAAAGGTCTCTATCTAGGGCATTGAGTGGGTTCAATATTTCAGCATTTTCTGCTTTTTTAAAGAAAAGATATTATTCTATGTGTAAAAACTCTCTTGTACACAGCATCAGCAGGACTTTCTTAAAGCTTAAATATTTTTGCTAGGAGAATGGCTTCCTGAAATGTATTCTGATGATTAATCACTGGATATACTAATTTTTCTAAAGTATCCTGTTCATAGACTGGGATAAAATAAGAGGAAAAAAGCTTTTTTACTATAAAGTAACAAGATATTTGTTCTCATTCTTGTTTTTTGCTTATCTCTTTTTTTTCTAATAGCCGTGCAAATGTATAAGGAGGTAACTGAGTTTTGAGCCAGGCATAATTTGATGCCTTCTTGTTCTAACCTTCATCTCCACCTCCAACGAGAGGGAACTGTACGTTCAGAATAGGGACATATTCATCCTTTGTGGTTTTCAGTCAAATATTACTAGCATGTATACTCACATATTCACATTTTGTGGTTCTAATTACATAACTTCCATGATTTTCTATAATTATTAATAAAAATAATGGATAAGGTTAATTTCACTTCAACTTCCATCTGGGAAATAATCCAAAGCAAAAAAAAGCCAGTGAGATGTGCCTAATTTCTTTGGGTGCTCTGATCAGTTTTCTCCAAGCTCTGAATATGACCCAATCTTCAATGTGTTTGGTGAATGACTTCAGTATTGATGTTTAGGATTTCCAGTCCATGATGAAAACTATTGAAGTCCTCTAGGTGACTGGATGACTGTAGTCTCTATTGATTTGAATCATTTGTTTGGGTCAAGAACAGAGGTTTAGAATTTGGAAGTAATATCTTCAACATGGAGTGTTCATTGTCTCCTGTCATGAGAGGAGAATGTATTTCTCTTTTCAGGGTGGGGAAATGGTTACAAGAAATGACTTCTGACATTAATGGAACAGGGGAAAAATTCACTTTCCATGAAAATAACTGCTTTTAGGCCTAGCTTTGTCTTCATAGATCACTATGGTTTACAAATGACCTACAATAAATTAAGTAGACACCTCCGTGATGGGGATGAAAGTCTTGGCAACGCTGATTAGTTGTGGCAATTATTTTAGAGATTCATGCAGTGTTTGCCAGAACCTTCTATGTCTTTACCATTTTATCTGATACCACGTTATGACAAAAATGAAAAAAAAACCCCATAAATAAGAACTAAAAAGAATTTTGTAACATAAAAATTATGAGTGCTTCTTAAACTAACGAGGGAATGAAAAACATTTTCCTCACAGATAGGCTGTTTTAATAGCATTTTGTAACTTTTATTTCAGTATCTTCAAAAATAGCAATGACTGACATTATAGAAAAAATCATGCAGAACCACAAAGGAAGCTAATTTGAAACAATACAGCGATATCTTTTGTTCATGTGTACACACTTAAAATTTGAGCTGGTATTATTCCACTTAGTTTGCCCAAAGATATTTTTTCCTACATGATGTTAATTCAATTAACTTAAAATCTTGTTATCAGCTTCTCTACTGACTAACAAAAGCTTTTATGTGTCACAGGAAATATTCAACAAAACCTGCCATTATGCTAAAATCGCCATTCAATATCGTTCAGAGGAATTTAAATTTTACTCAAAATTGACAAAATAATTGTGAAATACTGTAACATTAATAATCTTGAATGGTTTTCCATGCAAAATACCAGAGATTATTATTTTTATCTATCCAACTAAATCTTCATTAATCACTCAATAAAATGGCTAAATAGAGTACTATTTATATGTATTTGTCATTTGGGATGTATATCCTCTTATAATAGCATTTTTGTCTGCTACTGCGTGTTCAGGGGAGGATACAATTGATTCAGGAAGGACCACAGGGATTTTTCATGGAAGTGCAAATGTAACACCATATTTTATGGTTGAGGATAGTTTATGAGAGAAAGCTTTCTGTGCCTTAGTGTAGAGCGTGAGAGCCAATTTTTAACACTAGCATTGCTGATTCTCAGGCTGATGAACCAAACCTTGGTTTATGTGAAGTTATTATTCATTACGCTAATTTAAAATAAAGAACAGTAAGAACAAAACTACTTAGGGAATTGAATAATGACTTCATGTTTTCTAGAAAATAAAAAATGCTGCAGTCATTAACCAAGGTCAAAGTGACATAAATACATTGCAGATACAACAGTTCAGGGAAGAAAATAACAGTTTGAGGAGATGATGCAGGAAGATGTGGCAATTCTTTAACAATTTCAATTTAAAGATTTCTAGTACTGTCTTTTCTTTTTTCCAGTTCATGAAATTTTTGAAAGGATAGCTACATTGTTCTTTTGTAGTTATAGTGCAAGGCATCTCCCTTGACAATATTTTTTTAACTGTCCTAGAAAACACAACAGTGATCATATTATTTCAATGCAGGAGCAGATATCTGCCTAATGGTAAATAAGAATGAATTTCCTGACTATGGAAGCTAAAGAATTTTCTTTTAATTAAAAAAAACCCCACAAGTAAATAGTTAATGTAAAATAAAGTTCACATATTGCAGAAGAATCATTGAGTTTGGAAGGAACATGTTGAGATAACTTAATCCGAGCCTCCTGCTCAAATTTTTTAGCTAGAGGGCTGTGTCCACTTGGGTTCTGAATATCTCCAGGGATGGAGACTCCACATCTCTGGGCAAACTATTTCAATATATGACCGTTGCCATAGCAAAAAAGAAAATAATTCTTGTGTTCAGGTGGAATTTTATGTGGTTTGATTTGTGCTGATTGCCTCCTGTCTTGTCATGGGCACTACTGAAAAGAGTTTGGCTGCTGCTTCTTCAGTTCCTCCCATCAGGTATTTACACACATTGATAAAATCCCCTTGAGCCTTGTTATCCCCAGGCTGAACAATTCCAGTTCTCTCAGCTTCTCCTCAGATGACAGGTGGTCCAGTCCCTTAATCAGCTTTGTGACCCTTTGCTAGACTCATTCCTAGATATCCAGCTCTCTCTTGTAGGGGAGAGCCCAGCACTGGAGCCAGCAATTCAGTTGTGTCTCACCAGGGCTGAATAGAGGGGAAGGATCACTTCTCCTGACCTATGGGGAATGCGTTTCCTAATACAACCCAGGATTTTCTGTTGATGCTTTTTACTACATCATCACCAAACATTTATATAGTTCCTGGTCAATTCAGGGCACACCGGGATTTCTAGATCCTTCTCTGCAGAGCTGCTTCTCAGCTTGTTAATCCCCCGTATGTGCAGATGCAAAGGATTATTCTTGCCCAGATGCAAAGCTTTGCATTTCCTTTGTTAGAACTTCATGAGATTCCTATCTGCCTTTTTGAGGAGGATATGGGTTAGGCATCCCATCAGTCTCTGTTATGTGG
This sequence comes from Gymnorhina tibicen, assembly GCA_013399875.1. Taxonomy (NCBI): domain Eukaryota; kingdom Metazoa; phylum Chordata; class Aves; order Passeriformes; family Artamidae; genus Gymnorhina; species Gymnorhina tibicen. The sequence goes on from VXAZ01003184.1 coordinate 32,557, forward strand.
CACTTTACTTCCAGTCACCAAGTTTTAGTTTTGAACCAAGGGACAAATACGTACAGAAGTAATTCTCAAGTACAGGAGGTATGGTTCTTGCTACCAACCATGAATAAAATTACAGACCTGGCAGAAATTGTTTAATCCAAGAGTTGTGCTTCTATTTAAGAGTAAACAAAATGGTCAGTCTGAAGCAGAGGTTAAACATAGGAAGACCTGAAAAATGCTGATATTGTTTTTCTTGACTTTCAATCATACAAGCTTTGAAATTTTTGCAAGGGGAAAGGTGTTTTTTATCCCAAAACTGGTACAGTTTGTCTCTGCTTGGTAGTTATATAAGTTTTAAGAAATTCATATAATCCAAAGAGATCAATTGCAATACTTTTTTTTTCTTTTCTCATTTATCTTACCAAACACCCCTTTACATATAGTTTTATATACCTAGAATATTGTCCTCACATCCATGTCTCCTTCCAGATACATGCTAGCATGCAATAAAGTTATTTCAATTTTAAACGTTTCTGTTTCAGTATTCAGTTTTGCAGTTTTACAACTAAAAGGAGAAATGAATGTCTTGTAGAAAGCACTGATTTCTCTTGTTGCCTTGACAGCGATGATCAGCAATAAACAAAGAACAATACGTACTTGAATTTTGAATATTTTTTTTATCTTTTTATACTCTGGAATTATCCTTTTTTTTTTCCAAATTAAATACTGAAGCAACACATAAGAACAGAAGTAATGCACTGTTTTATGCACATCAAAATGCAGAGCACATCACAGTATTGTTCTAAAAAAAATAAGTATATCTACAAGTTAGGAATTAATTTAGATTGTAAAGAAAATATTTTTCTCTGAGGTCCACCCACATGCATTAGCTTCTCTTTATATTAAATAGCTTTTATTTGTCAGAACAAATTAAAATACCTGAAAATATGAAGCATGTTATACCAGAACTCAACTCATCCCACTTCTATACATCACAGATAAAGTTCTTACTTTATAAGAAAATGCCATGTGGATCTAGTCATGGACATAATAGCGTGGGACTCCCCAAGGAAACCAAAAGCCCTTTTGCCTTCACTATATCTTCAAGCACACATTACACTAAACGCAAAAGGCAGTGACATCAACGGTCTATAAAAGCATGACCTTCAAGTTGATGGATTTTGAGTAATAAAAGGCCTCAACAGCAGCTGACATATAAACATAAAAGGAAGTTTTAAGGACAACCCACTTTGGTGTATAATGAGTAAAAAATTTAATACTGTGTTTACAGATTCCACAGGCTTTGCTGTGCTAGTTTCACCTGAGAACATTTCTGAACCCAAGAGAGGAGACTGGGGACAGGACAGTGAGTGTGGGATTTAAGATTATGCAGGTATAAATTTGGGAAGAAGGATGATGTTGATAAAGCTGAAGGTAATCTGTATCAACTGGGTATCGAAGGTAATCTGTAGGGGATATATATAAATACATATGTTTCTGAGAAAAAAAATATGATCATATATCAGAAATAAGATTTTGCAACCAAATTTTCCCAGTAGCATCTTGTAAGCTTTTGAATTACTGTCTTGAAAATGTATTTCTATATTATGGGTGCTGATCTGTTCAATGAAATAAAGCTATAAAAGTAATTTGACTAAAGCAGGGAGGCAATATAGGGGCAAAGCTTCCAAAATGATCCCCAGTGAGCAGTCCATCCATTCAACACCCTAGTGAACTGGTAAAGTGTCCCAAAGCATACAAATTGCCAAGAGGGGGCAGCAGCATGTTGAGTCATGAGAACTTTCCTCCCTCCAGTGGAACTCTGCAGAAGCCGAGGTACAAGCACCTATTCACTTCGCAGATCTCTGCTAAATTGGTGCTGAACATGAGATGATAGTGTGATGCTGTCAATATCTTAGGGAAAAAGCAATTGCTTCCACTGTCTAAGAATAGCAGGACTTGTCTGATTTTCTAGAAATTCTTCAGGTGAAGCCCAATTAAAAATCATCGAAAGTATGAAAAGCCTTCAGTAGTCATACACCTCACAAACAAAATGCCATAAATAGTTATCTACTAATTCCAAGTCATGACAGTATGTCATCTACTATCAAAAATTTAGAGTAATCATGGGATGAAGTTTTATTATCTAAATGCATGGATGATTCTCTCTGAATAGACAGGAATCAACAGTTCTACATGCATTTTAAGTAACTACATATGCAATACATATGCAGATGTAAGGCAGATTTACATATGCAAAAATGCAATTTCTTGTCCACTGACAAATTTTGACTGTCTATGACTGCAACACCACTTTGAATTCTTTGCATGCACAAGACTTCTAAATTTAAAGTTATTTGCATGCAGGGAATAAATTCCTACAGTTCTGCTAACATGCTATGTTTTTCCAAAGCTTTCATCTATCTATATAGTTTCTTATGCAATCACCACTTTCACGGTATCTAAGGGGCCTAATGACTCCTTGTTCTGCCAGGTTTGCACTTAGAGCTTTTTATTGCCACTCTTTAGAAAGGTGTTTGAACTGTGGCAGGTAGGACAATCCAAAGACAGATCTCATTTCAAAGTATTCTGAAGGGAATAGCTAGTAAAGAAGAGCAGTGATTGATGCAATAGAAGACATAAGAGGATTTTCTTCTTTTTTTTTTTTACCAGCTACAGAGAAGTCTAGACTCTTTACTTTAAACTTGAAGTGTTAAAGGGGACTCTTAGATCTGATCATCTCAAAGTCTCTAATCTATGCAAAAAGTGGGCATTGATGTAAAAATAGTACATGTATGAACAACTCAGAAGCATAGCTGGAGTGCAACGTGTATTTGTGGGTCTAAATACTTTGAAAATGCTTGTTCCTGTCTGTGAGACTGGCAGAAGGTGAGAACAGTCAAAGATCTATTCTGTGAAATTTCAGCTCTTTCTTCCTTGCATACTACTTTTTCTATCTTGTTAGAAAACTAAAATCAGAGAGATTGGTGAAAATCATAGAATCATTTCCTTGAGAAGAGTATATGTGTATATCTAAGTGTATATCTATATAGGTGTATATCTACAAATGAATATCATAGTGTATTCATATTCCTGCAATATAGCTAAGTTATATAATTTTAATTTTGTACTATTTAAAGTATATGATATTAAATTTTTAATATTAATACAATTAATATAATATATTAATTTTGTGACTATTTTAACTATATTATATTAACATTTGTTCAATGTTAAGAATATTAAAAGAACACTATTCATTCTCCTAGTCATAATTACTTCTGTAAATGCATTCTGTTTCATCCAGATATGTGCCTTACTTTTATTTTCACACATATACCTGATTTAAGTGTTTCTGTGACCGCAAAATCAAAACTTTAACTGTGAGGGTGGGGATTTGACATTTTGATAGAAGAAACATTTAGTCTTCACCTTCCATTACTTTAAAGCATGGATTATTAGAAAAAATTAATGTTTCACTATTCCCCTCAAGAACTGAAATCAAAGGGAATTTTCTTGGCCAGCACTTTTGAGCTACAATCTCATCATTGCTGCATTGAAAGGCTAGACATTTCCTCCCAGGCCATCACAACTGGATTGGACAGAGAAGACCCAAAACATACACTAAAAAGTGGGTTACACAATCACATTTATTCTTTTCAGAGATAACAAAATACAAAGTGAAGTCCTACTAAATTATTCCTCAAAGCTAGACACCGTGATTGTCCAGCAAGCTGATTCAGGTATTCTGAAAAAAACTGCTTACTAAATCTCTAATCATATTAACTTTATTAGTCCTGCAAATTTGAAGGTAATTGAAACATTTAATTGTAAGGTATGTCTTTACAGAAAATGATGCATCACAGTCCATAGCAGTGCTCCCGAAAAGCAGAAACATTCAAAGCATGAATGTTCACTCACATAGATCCATAGAGATGTAAGGAATTGAAGTACCTAATTACAGTATTTAGCAGTACACTGTAAAATGCTAAAGCACTTTTTTTTTTTTCCAGAACCCGCTCTTTCAGTGTGACAAGAGTATGGCATAAAATACAAAAATGAAACACACTAGCTGCAATGTGATTTCTTTGATACAATATCTCAATCCCAGGGATATTTCCCTGCAGGTAACATTGCACTGTGGATATACTCAGCATGAGCCAGGAAATTTAGCAAGACTCTATCATGTCACAGTGTAACAACAGCTAGAAACACTCAGAAAAAATGTTTTGCATTTTCTTTGTTTGTTTGTGGGTGGGGTTTTTTTGTTTCTTTTCTTTTTCAAAACCATGATCCTAACATACAAAACCATATTCAGCATTTTTTTCTTGTTTATAGTCTAGATATGATCTTATCTTGGTCTGTCTTATTCATATGTTAATATATTTTTATTTCTTTGTATCTGATAAAAATGTGTTTAAATATCATAGTATTTAGTTAACTAACCAGATAATTTTACTATGGCACCTAAAATCTGCATTTCCCTTCCCTTCCCTTCCCTTCCCTTCCCTTCCCTTCCCTTCCCTTCCCTTCCCTCATAGTTTTACACAGGTCTGGTACTCTAGAGTGATGTGGAAAGGAATACTTATAAAGAGACACATCAGTCAAATTGAAAATCCGATGAGTCAGATCCATCACTGTACAATTAGTAAATCATGTATCTGTTGAGTTGAATCTGTACAGGCTTGTTGAAGTTTATGGTACTACTTCAATTTGAAGTAGTGCTATACTAATTTATACTATTTTAATTCAAACAAGATCTGATAGAGCCTTATTTCCAGTGATCACAAGAATGGCTGATGTATTACAGCTATTTCCTTTGTAAGCATAAGGTCATTTGAGAGCTCAGATTCTATTACTGTCTTATATGTGTTGGGAAATACTGACTTTTTAACAGCAAATAATCACTTCATGAAATTTAAAAATGGCATTTGTTTTTGGCTAGTTATGCTCCTGTTGCCTAAGGCTAGATCTTGTTCTCATTTCAGTCAAATGGAAACTAGTCAGTTCCATTTTTCAAATTGTCTTGCATTAATACAGTGCTGCAATGTTTGAATTGGGGCTGAACAAAAGAATTATTATTGGAAGGGAAAATGCTATTCTGATTTTTATTTAAAGAAATGCTAATTAAAATCGTTTCCCTGCAAGTATTTTAGAAAACTTTAATTCTGTGACAATTTAATTTGTCTTTTCTCGCCTAAAATTACCATGTGATATCACTCAGACAATTTCTGTTTTGCTGCTCTGCCTTCCTTATCAAAAAATAAAATTTCAAGGAATAATGATTATTATATTTTTTTTTTTACTGCATGGGCAAGACGCCTCTCAAACACACCACCTGCCTACCCTTCTCTCTCCTAAGGAAATTTTTGTAGATATGAGCAAAATGCACTAAGACATTTACATCCAGTAATCACTGTGGTTTGAGGGTATGTAGAGCAAAGATTTTAGAGACGTGTTCACCCAACTTCAGCTGTCTATGATGTAGACATCTACATATGAACTACTTGTCTAAATCTTGCTGAGAGGCAGTGCTCAGAAACAGGCACTACTTAAAGTACAGTTCCTCTGACCTATATTTAATGGCTGTGTTAGGATTAGATGAATGATGTTAAGTGCTTCTTCCTCTCTACTGACTATAGGGGAATCTAAATGACAAGCTGAAATAAAGACATTTATGCTCCAGACATCTATATTTTCTGAAGAATAATCCTACCTTAGGTATTGATATGCTGTATCGCAGGCAGAAGAAAGGGGATCCACTTGTCATTGGGCAAGTCAGTTCATCTTTCTGTTTCAAGGGAAACATAACTGTGAAGGACTTCAGAGGTGAAGTGACTTGCCAATGACATCCATACTAGGACTAGATACCCAGATATAAACAGATAGGTCTTATTTTCTCATGTATTACTCTGTAAACTAGATCACATCTCTTCAGTGTGCATCCCTAGAGACCGCCAAAAATTAAGCCTATGGACCAGGTATATCACTGTTGAGCTAAATCATTTGGATGATGGAAGATGCTTTGGTCCATTTAAGTATATTGCTGTGATAACTGCTAAATGTTTATTAGTTTAGGAAAGAAGCATTCATATATTATTTAATTGGCCATACAGAATGTATTTTTAACTTCTAGGTATTGACTTAAATTGAATGATAATCTACAGAAGATCACCCCAGATTCAGATATATTAGTAGTCCAGACAGATATAAAACAGTTTTATATAACAAAAGTTATTCTGCAGGCCAATTCTTCTTATTCATCTTCAAACTGCCACTAACGACTTTAGGTTATTTCCCTAAAAACAAAAAAAAAAAAAAAAAAAAAAAAGCCAAGGAATTAGATTAGGCCATATGTCAATAGCCTGTTACCAGAATGTTTATATAAGCAATTTTCAAGGGTGAAAGAAAATATGCCATTCACTTGGAAAAATGCATTTATTTCAAACTGTGAGGACGTATATCTTATTACAGAACATATGTCATGGGAATTAGAACTCTGACACTTGGGAAAAAGCTACATATCATTTTCTAATGGTTACCAATGGTCTTTAATGTCAAGTTAGGTAATTTCCCATGTCTTGTTTCAAGAAGATTTGTTTGGGTGAACATAAATAATAATTTACCTAAAATAAATTTTACTGATAATATTACATTTTATGACCATTCATTAAAAGTGAGGCCCACAATCCATAAGAAATGTGCAATCATATTTGCCCACTTATATTTGCAGGTATAATTAGTGCAGAGATTTATTTAGTTTAGATAGGTGTGGGTGCAAAAGGTATCTACACATCTAGGAATTCCTCACACAGGTGGGAACACTAGTGATATTCCTCTAATTACTTCACACAGGTTATTCCATGAAAGAAATATCACCTTTACTCTACAAGAAACAGAATCTCATCCCTAAAGGAGTCCTGAGAAGAGCAAAGAGCTGAATTCTGTTGCAACTTACCATGAAAATACAGTACAAATTATGTAAGCATTTAGAAACTTTCAGGTGTTCACTTATGAATTAAAAATGTAAGTTATGTCATATTGTCAGTAGAATTTAATTTTGTTTTGTGTGAGGTCTTTCTATAAACATATAGAAATACTTGTGTATTGAAATATGTTTTAGAGGAGGCCATATCCACAGTTTTCCCTTGAGGACAGGTAGATATTCATTTAAGTTCAACTGAGTATTTTCTAAGAATGGGTAAACTGAGGCATGAAGAAGTTAAATGGTTTCATGAAAATCACAGTAGCAACAAGTCAATGACCAATTAGAAACACATGCTGTTGTATGTCTCAGTTTCCTTCATTCACTACCAGAATTTTCTGCCAAAAAAATAATAGATAAGTGAACTACACTAAATTGTTTCAAACCTCAGAAATCAATTGGATTCAGGCTCTGGGTGAAAATTCAGGTTTTATTTTATTTTAACCTATTCACCCATTCTTAACTGGAAAGTAGGTTGATAAAATGACTAATTTGAAATGTGCATAAACTGTAAAATAGTAAGATTGAGGAATATGGAGAGATGTATATATATAGTAGTTCCTGCCAAAAAAAGTTTCACATATGGCTTGGGCTAATAGCCAGTAAATTTACTACTGGAAGAAATTGCAAATGTTGCTGAATGCTGTTACAACATAAAGATGAATCAAAATATAACAGAAATACAGATAATAGAACATTTCATCTGATATTTCACAATAGTTATCTAGTTGGAGGAAACTGTGAAGCTTGATTGAACAAAAGATAAAGTTAATACTACCTAATCAGAAGAGACCATTATAGATCAGTGAAACTGCAAAACAGAATTATATGACAAGGGGCAAGCCACATTATCTAAATTAACATTTTTCCAGCATGAACAAGAAGGGCCACTGTAGGAAAACGAGAGCTAAATACTGTGGCCTGCATTTAGTCAACCTGAAGTAATTATTAATTTATGGTTGTCTGTGATTTTAATGAAAATGAAAGCTGAGAGGAAAGAATTGAGAAAGATAATGTGCCGTGAAATTGAGTTTCATTTATTTTTGGGGCCACCTTTTTTCTTTTCTTTATTTTTTGTATTCTCGTTTTGTTTTCACTAAAGGAAAAGAAGCTGAGACAAAATGCCTACATTAAAATTTTACCAAGGTTATGTAACCACACACATTGCTTTAAAATTGAACTATTAAAAATGGCCAGAGACTGAACTCACTGGCTTGCTCTGTTTCTAGCTAGAATGACCAAAGATGACTTCTTTTCTACCTTTTTCAGAATTATCACTTTCAAAAGACAGTATTTTGTAATAGCAATTTTGTCATCAGATAGCCAGGTTTGCCGAATAGTATTTACATCTTTCATGAATACTCTATCATCAACAGTCGCTTGTGGAATTTTGGAACTCAAAATTATGGACAAAATAACAGGCAAGCAACATGGCCAAACTACAGTAGCTGCCTTTTAGTTTCAATTGTTTGTCTTGTTCTCTTTCCACTAAAAAACTGCTGTGAATAAATTGACAGGTGCTGTTTTGACTGGTAAAAAAAGCCTAAAAGGAAGGGAAATCACATTAGCATTTTTAAAATTGATTAAATTTTGGTTAAAGGAACATTTGAGAGGCACAAGGAGTAATAGCTTTAAAAGCACATGACCCACTTCATTGTGTTTGGAATTTTATAGTCGCCAGCCTGTACAACACCCACAGTCTTCGGTACAATTCAAAAGCAATACAGAAGTGTTTGGTCATTCTGGACTGGATGTGACTTCCTTAACAAGTGAACGTTTACTTTCTAGAGATGTGTGAGAACAGTTACAGGGTTTGTACTTTAGCCTCCTTGTTTCAGAAATTATTTTCAACATATTCTGAGAGCCAGAATTTTGTCTGCTGTCAACTTTTAATGATACTTAAGATTCTCTGTGGTATGTCAGACATAGATCCTAGTCTGGCAGATATAATACAGTACCTATGGGAGGTCTTTGTCCATCTGAAATGATAGCTGAAGTCCAGATTGTCTCAAGCTATCTCAAAAGGAACTAAACAGCTGTCTATGATCAACGAGTCCATGCCATGTTGACTGCACTGATTAGACTTTCATTGACTTTAATAGAAGCCCCAGATCCTCTTGATTGCCTAAAAGCTTTATAGACTTCTGAAGAAAAGGCCTATAAGACAGAAAATCCTATATTTTTAGCTATTAATTTTGACCTTAAAGGATACTTCTACATGCAGGAAAACTGAATTCTACCATTAATAAAAAAGCCCACATAAACAACAAAAATATCCCAAAACCTTTTCTTATACAACATTTTGTCAAGATTTCTCCATCCCAGAGAGGAAAAATCATGTACATTCTGGTTTAGTGACCAGCAAAGTACGTGTAAGTTAAGTGCCCTGTTCCAGCCAGGACAAGCTTAATTTTTGCAGTAGCCAGGAGGGGGCATGGCTAGGACCTGGAGGTTATTCCATACCACCTCATTCCACTGCCAGGGGCAGGGGCAAGGGAATTTCTTCCAGAGAGTAGGGGTCTCTTCCGGTTGACTATGCATGGCAGGGGGAGTGGTTGGGTAAAGCCTGTTCTGAGCATTTTGCATATGAATCGCTCTCCTTTCTCTTGTACATGTCTGTTATTAATATTCTTGCTGGTACTCTTTGCTGTTTCCAGTAAATGGTCCTTTTCCCAATTTGTAAGCTTCTTGTTTTGTGCCTCCATTTCCCCTCTCCATCCCATCACAGGGGCGGAGGAGAAGGAGGGGGGGAAAAGTAAGCAGCAGCATGATTTGGAGAGTCTCATTGGGAACACTGAATTGTAGAGTACCATTCCCAAACCATGACATCAAGAATGGGTTTTTGCAGAGGAGAGGAAAAAAAGAGGGAGGAAGACAGGCAGGAAAGCAGGAAGGAAGGCAGGAAGGCAGGAAGGCAAGAAGGAAGAAAGGAAGGAAGGAAACATCAGTTTGTTATACAAACTGAGAAGATAATACTGATTGCTTTGAGATACCTTCCTACATTCATGTCAAATCAGCCCAAGATATAAAGATATCTATCTAAGGTTATGCATGTAGAAATATATGCTGGCTGATTCAGTAATGGGACACAGGACACAGGACAAGGAAATCTGATGTGATCAAAGCTGACATTGAATAGAAGAGACAATGTATTTACTTACACCCTGATTATCATCAGTTATTACTGATTAATCAATTGACTCAAGATTGAGGTTGAAATAGTGGAGAGATGTGGAGAGATTATCCTCCATAACGTAATACACAGTTCTGAATCAATCTATAAGTTTTGTATCAATAGTGACCAGGCTAAACAATTCATTTCTTAGTATATTCTACAAAAATTTGATTATTTAATGTGTAACTTTTTCTTGTGAAAATGGAAATTAATTCATGCAGAGAGAGGATGTGTGAAGGTGATGTTTTCTTTTTCTGCTTGGTGCCCTACATGTAATTCCTGAGTTTACATACAGAGGAAGTAAGAAAGCAATTAAGGAAAGGTAGAGAAAGTGAGTGAAAAATAATTGTTGAAGACTCAAAATTTTGATTATATATTGTTATAATTTCACATTATATTCCTGAGCTTACCAAAATATTTCATAGTTACGAGTTAATTTAAAATAACTTGGAAAATAACAGAAATTATTTTTATCATCAATATATTCTATAATTATTTTCTTCTTTTCTTCATGGTTTTTAAGTTTGGGGTTTTTCCTTCTATGAGTAACTTTTAGGTGTTTAATTTAATGGGCCTGGTTCCTAGGCACACAGATATTTGATAGCAGTTAGATACTTCACTGAAGCAGAATGAATATTAAGTGCAGTTTTGTGGACTTTTGTTGAAATAAAACTCAAACATGCTTACTTCAATTTTTATTTGAAACACTTATTTTGCCATCAGGAGCAGAAGATACAATGTTTCTATGGTTGAGAATTGCCATCCCGAAAAACTAGCAACGCTTATGCAATTGCATAGCTTGAAAGCAAAATTGGCAGAAACCAGAGTCCACAGCTGATCCACAGAATGAGAACCTATGGCTTCTCTGACAGAATGAGAAACCTGCGGCTTCTCTGTGATAGTCTGACACTCTCATTTTTGAGGCTAAGAAGACACCCAAGGCCCTGTGCACAGCTTAATAAAGTGACAATATTTTCAGTATTTTTACTAAGAGTTAAAAAGTTTTCTGCAGTGCGTTCACCACTGGAATTGATAAATATGATAGAAATACACGGGTTAGGTTACTGCACTGACTGAAAACCTCTCATTTAGATATATTGCATTTGTTTAATTAATGGAGTCGCTAGCTTTCCACGTGAAAAGAAAGAAAAAAGCTCATAAACATTATTCTCCTTTACTTTCTCATTAGCTGCAGCACTTTCTGACAAATATTGACCTGTAATTCTTTCCCTCTGCCAGAGAATTAAATAAAATATGAACTGCACACAATATACACCATCTGTCCAATTCCACAAGCTGGTTAGTATGTTGACTCCCATTGACTTTACTTCAAGCCCAAACTGCCCACAAACAAGAAATATTCGTACATCAAAAAGTATGCAAACTTTGTTTGCTTTTGTATTGCATAGTTCAAATATATTTCCTTTTTTTCTAATAGTCTTTTTATCCTAGATTTGTTCTTTACCTGTGTTCTCTAACCTGCCAAACTGGCTCATTCTCAGTCTGTTTACTCTAATCTGTTCAGAAATTCTCAATTACTGATCTTTTATTTTTTCAGATACTTATATTTTGTTTTATCAGCTTCCTAAGTAATGCAAAATCTTTTTTCCAGTAAACTACATCACATTTCATTTAATATATATTCATTTCTCTTCTGGTCAAGATGTTGGGTTTAATTTTACTTGGTGTGATATAATGCTACCAGCAGATAATGCCTGTCTGTCTGTTTATGTTACGATGCAAGGTACTTCAAGTCTTTAAAACACGATTTTTCTTTCAATTTTTTTTCTGAAGTCTTTCTTCACTTATAGGTAGTCATTCTTATTCATGCTTCTTTGTTTTCTCTTGTCTTCATACATACTTCAGTCTATCCTTAATTAATTCATCAATAATAGAATTCAGCTTACTCCAGTATCAGATATCAGTTACGTGCATTTATTCTTTTAATTTCTGATCTTCCTTTAGTCAGCTGATCTGTTTGAAGTATTCTATAAAGGCACGGTATATCAGTATGTCATATTTACCCTTTTGACACTGGTTTATGCAATACGTACAGCATATTTTTATAAAATATATCAATTAGTTCCTTCCCTTAACAGAAGGAAATTGAGCTCTTTTTCCATCTCTAATTTTCTTCAAAACCTTGTGGATCTGTCGTCTCTCCTTTGTAATTCCTTTCTCTTCCTCCTTTCAAGTCTATCTTTATCGGTGCATCTTTAGATTAAGATGTCTAAATATAGACATCTATATGTCAATATCCAGGTGTCATCCATGTGTCTAAGGTACCTATGCAGTCAAGATACTGTCAATAGAGTAAATGGAGCCTAAAGAGTTTCCCCTTGGGTGAACACTGGAAGCTGGTCAGCTAAAATGCTTTCTAGGCTACATTGGCTGACTTTCTAAGGTCTTCATTTGTTTATAACTGAATTTTTAGCATCTGGCTCACATAGAGAAATATAAATTCAGGTGTCAGCATGTAGCTGTATTGCAGGTTATGGTCTCGGTCCAGTTCCCCCATCATCTTCTGCAGAGTAGTTCAATCCTGTGTCATGTCTCACAGCTGGATGGAATTAGCTCAGAAGTCATCAGTCCTATTAGTTGGCAGTAGTTACCTATTTTTGAACAACTGAATTGGACCCTCTATGTCCTTAGGCAAAAGAAAATCCACACCTATTAAGCTCTTAAGCACTCACTTTTATTCTCAAGAGGAATCATCTATATGACTCTTCCCATTACTTTCTTCTTTATTTTACCAAGCTCAGATAGGAATTGGAGATGCACATTTATGTATCACGTGCCTTTCTTACCTGATATCTTTCCAGTTTTCTTTAGATGCTTGTGTGGAAAGAAAAGGATCTAAAAGCTCTATACTAATCAGGAAGATAGTACTCAGACTGGGATTTTTTAACTCCTTAAATCCAGTGTTTTGGTTCCTGAAGGCTCTGGGCAAATGCACAACAATATCAACTGCCTCTGAATTCAAGAACATCACTTACTCTGCTGAAAAATTCCATGTTCAGAAAGCAATCCAAGTTTCTAGAACACCATGTTTCAAGTTTCTTAACACAAGAATGTATAGAGGAAAGAGAAGTTTAAAAAATTATTTTAAATCTTGTGGTAAGAAAAATTTCCTTTTCAAGTTATATTCTGTACAGTTTTCAGTACTACATATATGCTTGAATGAGGTGACCTAGAAATAAAGCAATAGCAACCAATTGCGCTTTTGCTCTCTGTCTCTCAGTCTCTCTCCCTCTGTCTCTTTCTCTCCCTTCCCCCCTCTCTTTTCTATTCTTTCTATCTCCCTACCTCACAGTCTTTTGTTAAATAAAATCTGTTTTATTGACTTTGGCATATGGTCTCCTTTGCACCTTAATTCAGGCAGAGGTATCTCTCATTAATCATATCTTAACAATCTCAAACAGAATTTTAGTAGAGTCAGGAGATCTTCTGTTCTTGTTTTCTAAATGGGTTAGTCCAGTGAATTGTCTCAGACTGAGAACACAGCAAACACAGTGCACTCCACCTCCAAGAGCAATTTGTAATTATTGTTATACTTTTTTAAAGAAGTATTAATAAGATCTGCAGCTAATGAAAGATATGTGTTTAAAATTCAGATTATTAAAACTTACATTTTTAATTCTCAATCTCTAAAGCAGAATTTGAAATCAAAGAGAGGTGCACAGAGAGTGAGTGGGTAACCTTGATGCTTTTACAAGAAAATTACTCAAACAGGTACTATGTTAAATCCTAGAAGATGCATGCACTCTTCTCAGAAATGCTACTTCTATAAGGGAGTGCCACCAGGTAGAAAGAGTGTGGGGATGGCTTAAGGTTTCTGAAAGTAGTGACTGAGATATAATACTGTAAGATGAAGATGATGAGTGTGGGAGTATGGTGCTATGGAAATAGTGTGTGAAGAAAAGTGTGCAGCATGAAGGTGGAGAGCATGGAGTAATACTGCTTTATGAATGTGCTCAGGGGGCACCACCTGGTACACAAGACTTCCAAGGTAGTACCTAGTGGGAAACATAACGAGTATACAGGGGTTCATGTATCCCCATGAAACAGGGAAATTCCTTCCATATTCCATTGACAAAAGCTTCCCCGCCCACATCTACCTTTTGCTACAATCTAAGAAAAATTCTTTAGCTTTTTGCATGTCAATGATGCTATATTTACACTCAGTCATTATCTGTAGATGGACTATACTCTCTCAGGATCATTTGAGGAACTTTTCAAAAGTCTGCATTGTGCATTAGAACACATTGTACATGTGTTTTAATTTGATACGCTGTGTTCTCAGAGCACCTTTGTGAAAGCAAGTAATGAGCCATCAAATCAAATAAAGTTCCTTTTCAATGTTCTCCATGTTAGCAAGATTACAGTAATATGAGTTGATGTCCTATGTTGAAATGTCTAAAATCATACTTTAAAATGGTGGGAAAAAAGATTGTGTTCTTCAATCCATGCAAAGAACATGATTGTCCTCCCCAGCCTAAAAATACTTCTTTTTCCTATATCTTGACTGATATTTAAGAAGAAATACAGATTGCAGACTCACTTGGTTAAACTGATTAGCTAATATACCATCTCTCATCCCCTTCTTAAACTTCTTCTTTTTGAAATATTTATAACATAATTGACAAATTCTCCAGATTATTTTATTTCGTTAAGAGTTCTATGGGTGAAATATGGCAGACATTCACAAATACTAGCCAAAAGGAAGGAAACTTCTTGCAGTTCATATGTCCTATTTCCTGACTTGAATATTTTGTATAGAAAAATCCTATTAAGAGTTTTATTTAAGAACTCTATTTAGCAGATATTTTCACATCACAAAAATAAGATAACAGCACTTCTGAGAAAAAGCAGTTGCACAGAGCAAAAAATTAAAACTGAGCTATTATAAAGGAATTATTAGTGGAAATGCAAATATTTATGTCCCTCATTAAACCTAACCAAGGACTGAAGAAGTGGTGGACTAAGAGATAGTAAATGCTTATTAATATGTTTCTGTATGTGGCTCATTTCAAGAGACCCAAACAACCTTGGTCTACAAAATAGTTCATATGGCACCAAAGCACCCTATCTAGCATTCCGAAAGGGAAAGGAATGCCTGAATTTCTCATAGCAGTTTATCAATCTGTGTGGTTGTGCTATTCTGATACACACCTGAAATAACAGCAGAAGTTTTCTGATCATAGAATCATAGAATGGTTTGGTTTGGAAGGGACCTCCAAGACCATTTAGTTCCAGTCCCCACCTGCCCTGCCACAGGCAGGATGCCACCCACTAGATAAGACTGCTCGAAACCCCATCCAGGCTGACCTTGAATACTTCTAGGGATGTTCCCTAGTCTACATGGACACATCCACCACTTCTCTGGGAAACCTGTTCCAGAACCTCACCACCTTCACAGTCAGGAATATCTTCCTAATATCTAATCTAAACCTGCCCTCTTTCAGGAAAAAGCCTTTACCACTTTTTATATAATCTTTATCAGAAAGAACATGACAAAGATGACAAACTTGTTTACTTAAATTCATCTCTTCTTTGTATATTAATTTATTGAATACAAATATAAATGAATATAAATTTGCCAGAAGCCTGCCATTAAAATATATATTTAAGTATTTTTCTCAGGAAACAAAGTTAATAACTTATTTTTGTACTATTACCACAACTTTTGAGGGAATATAATGGTATAAAGGTTCTGTTGTCTACATAATTTATGGAAAATAAATTCTGGGGACTCTAGTGCCAAACATGTCCATAGATCAAGCCAATTAGGAGTTTATATAGATGTTGTAAGTTGCTTTCCACAAAATATTTCAACTCCTGACACGTGTCTTTAGAAATTCTGTTACTAGCTGGTGCTATACTTCTGACAAATCAGTGATGTCACAAGCAGACAAAATCTTCTAAGATCTGTGATAGAAAATACAGCACCAATCTTCAGAGGTTGTACCTTAGTTTCTTGAATTTAGCAATTATTTTCTACCTTTTAACATCTACATTTCTTCTGAGCTAATATATATTAAGAATCGTACAGGGCCTGGCTAGATAATTAAAAGTCATTCTCAGTTAATGGATGAATAACCATAACTTGTAAACTCTGTAACTACTTGACACTGAGCCTGAATGTAACATCAGTCTCCAAAAATCATGTTACTTGTTTTCAAAAAACCCAAGAGAACAGGTCTAATTCTGTCCTCCTATATGTCATAGGAATATCCCATCATTCTCAACACCATTACTCAAGGAAAGTAAAGGTTGCAGTTTTGTTTTCTACTTCCTCTTTTGAATTTTTCAATACTTTAATTCACATCTTAGATCTGTTTATGTCAAGATTTCTTCTCTCTCTAGGTAATCTGCAAGTGAAGATAACATATGAGAAATACAATTAAACTATAACTGTTTGTCTACCACTGATCCAAATTCACTGGAAGAGTAATACTATAATCTCAGAGTTTTTCTTTCATTTATTTTTTTCAAAACCCTTCTGAAGTATTGTCATTACAAACCACCTATTGCCACCATTTCTTTATTGATCTCTTCAAACATCAAGTCTGTTTCTTAGCTATTTAAAACAAAATATACTACACTAATGCTCTTATAGTCTTTGCACAGATAGAAATAACTGCACTGGAATCAGAAATAAAGCACTAAAAACATTACATTTTGTAATGCTGCACTCCTCCAGACATTTCAGCCATCTTTCTTCATTGATTAGCACCCAGTATAGCCTTTCACAGCCATTTAAAGTACTCTTTCCTTCCTCTTCTCAAAATAACTCATTAACAAAGCAAAATGTCAATATATTTCCCTTGATCCCATTCAGAAAGTTAAAAGTAAAATTAAGGCTTGAATTGCTAATATGAAAGATGCAATGGAGAGACTAAACTCTCTTAAAGCAGGCTTTTATCTTCTGTTCATCTCTGTCTTTACAGCAAAGAAGTGCTTTCATTCTTACTCTAGAGAAGGAGTAAAATGTTGCCTATATTTTACATTTTTAAGAGATCAGAGATTTTTGTTTGTGTATTTGTGGAAGTGGGGATACTTGGGATGTTGCTCAGCTGTACATCACAAAGTTAACATCAGTACTTTCCTATCAATGAATTTTGTTCATGCAGGAAATTTCATTCAGGCCATTCAACACACAAAGACTTTCTAAGAGTAATGTGCTTTTATTTCTACTGAAAATAACCTGAATCAACTTCTTAAAATTAATATTAGAATATGATGCACAATTACATGTGTACTAAATTGTCAAAATCTCAGAGGAATCCCAGAGGATAATCTGAATGATGTTCCAATGACAGATTATTTCTGACAGTAGTTAGCAAAAATGCCACAAATCTCACTTATAATGGGAACATGCTATGTAATAGAAAAGTTATCCATGGCACTACAGTAGGTGTCACAATATGTATCTAATATTGTAAAAGGCTTGAGCAGATTTTGCCACCACAGCAGTTGAGCACCTCATCAATATTTTCAACATCAGATAAGTGGGATTCTTCCAAACGCTGAATTGTACATCTGAAAAAAATCCAATACAGAGAAGCTGACTTAAATGCATTGCTGAATTACAGAGATGGAGTTACAGCACTTTTGTAGCACCCAGCATATAGTACCACTGAAGTGAAAGACTAAATATTTGGGTTCTGATGTTTTGTAATATACTTTTGGGTTTTGACAGTTTTAAATCATTTAAAGAATAAAATACGCTGGTCTATGATACACATCTGGTCTAGTTTTCACCTGACCCATCATTAGGAATGAATAATGTCTAAACATGTAGCTTTGACACTAAGCAATGGTGCTACACTTAATGTGTCTGAAGATAGGAGATTCCTCAGTTAGTGAAACAATTGCATATGGACTGAACAAATCCATTTGGCACCTTTCACTGCTGGAAGGGCAAAAATCTGCTGTTGTTAGAGATGCTTAGGATTTAGAAATGTATTCTGGCAGCTCTGCTAGCTGTCTGAATTTGAAGGAGATTGAAAAGTATATAATGAATACCCCAAAATGATGTTGAGGTAACGCTGATGGGAACCTAGATTAATTTTTTGTTTTCTTTCTGCTAGTTAGGAGAAAAGAATTTTTGTATTATATCTTAAATGGAGATTCATGTCTTGTCAATAAGCAGTATGAGCAAGATCTTCAGTTTATGTACTTAGTTGGCCAGCTACAAGCCTGCTGTAATTTCAAAGACTTGCAGCTGTATTAGCATGGAACAGAGCCTAAGACTATAACAGACATACCTAGATGGCAAGGGAGGCAGAGCAAACATGCCATGGATTGTATCTGTATGTTGGCTATAGGGACTTTCATCAGCACTGCTTTGTGTCCTTCATGCTCATTTCTTTTCTAGATACATGTTTTACCATATTTCTAAATGATGTTGATGTTTAAGCAAAAATGTATCAATAATAATATTCCATGCTGCAGGAGTTATACTTTGGATTTTTCTAGGAATTACTTATCAGAGAATACAAGAATTTGCATAATTTAACTGGAGTGTGAATATTCTAGAGTGTTATTATAGGACTACGAGACTAAGGGTGAAAAGATAGTTACACGTAGGTTTACTAATGGGCTTGTTGTTACTTTCTACTGTAAACACCAGCTTCCATATTCAAATACCTGACTCAAGATCTTCAGAAATTGATTTCAATAATAGGCATGCTATTTTATTCTTCATGGCAGATGGAAAATTGTAGCCATACTTAAAGATTTTTTTCTGGAAACTAAGATTTTTGATCCATTTGTTATAATTGTCAATCCTTTCTTTATTCTTTTGCAAAAAAGATTCTTTAAATCTTTTAAGCAGTATCACTGATAATATCCTGTAAAATATTAGTCATTAAAGAGTACCTTTCTAGAATAATCAAGGCGATAGAGAGGATATGAGAAAAGCTTATGGCTGGATTTTTAAGAGCTTCTTATTTTCTAAATTGCCAGGTCATACCTGACTTTTTCCTATTAACATAGGATCTGCTGAGATCTCTCTTTGGATATTTAAAAGACATTTTTGTATGCATTCTTTCCTTTCTTTACAGTCACATATCACCTCATTTGTGATTAACATTAATCAGTCTATTCAGGCTTAAAAGTAATTTCTTTTGAAGTTCTGCATGCTGGTCTGCAGGAAAGTATTATGATTTTCTTTTATGTATACGAACAATGGTGAAGCAAGATATCCACTGCAGATAAAAATAGTCCATTAATAATGGTAATACAGAGCACTTATATGAGGCCTACTATCTGCAAAGCAACTTAAAAACAATATCCAATTAATCTTCTCTAGTTACTCACTGTAATCCATTCATTAGCTAATGGATCCCAAATCTTTAATGCAATAGCAAAGTTTCTAACAATATGTCTGAGGCTATCTTTTGCAGATGAAATTCCCATTTTACTGACATTTATGCTGTCTGAGCAGAAACATGTTAGGACAATTTCTTGGAGCTAGGCTGTGTAAAGCTTTACTCTCAGTGATTTCAACCCCTGGAGCAACAGGTGTATGATCTGACTGACAATAGTTCTTATCATAACAGCTAAATTAATAATTATGAAAGGAAAGGGAAAATCCAAAGTGAAACTTAAAGGTGCTTCAAGGAAAAAAAGTTTTAAATGTATAATTATACTATACTTTTAAAAATCCATATGAAATGGTATCAAGGATAGGTTTTCCCTATGAGTTAGTACCAGAAGATTTTTTTAAAAGTCAGTAGAATTCTGATTAAAAAAGCTATTGCCATGTTACCATGATTTAATGGTATTTTCCACATTATTATCTGACCTAAACAGTTTTATAATGAACTTGCTCTAAAGCAAGCCAAGGGTAAATAGTATCAGAAACGCTAACCTTGGTAAATTCTGAGGCCTTTATGACATTCTTCTGTTCTTCAGACCGGCAAGTAGTTTCCAGCATTGTCTTCTTAACAGAAGTTCAGAATATGGAGTGATGTCTTCACTTCCTAACTTTAACCCTCTGAGTTGGGAGGACTGTTTTTCAATGTTTATTCTTGGAGAAAAATAGATGGTATGACAAGCTAGCCAGGATTTATTTGCCTAAAGAGAGATACCTAAAGTCCATGGGGATGCCACCTATTCTGTCTCTCTCTCCAAGACCAAAGGACGTGCTGAACATCTGCTGCACCTTCCTACTGCAGCAGATGGGACCCATATCTCCTCAGCATTTAGAGGGCATTTCTTATTGTTTGGGGAAGTGAATGCCTTCTATCCTGTCCCTCTGGTATGTGCATCTGGTGAATCACTTGTGCACCCAAGAGACAGGAATGCCTGCTTGGGTGCACAACTGTGCACAATCATACAGATTTTCTAACACTTCAGAAAAAGTAGCTGATCCCTTTATTATGCATTGATCACAGGTGCATATGCATTATGTTAATTTTCATTTAAAAAATTATTTCTCTAATATTTGGACAACAACTTTACCTCTTTGCCTGTGCAATATTTCATTTTTATTATTATTTATTTATTACTGCTAATAATGTTTGTGATCTTACAAGTAATTATAATTCAATTCAATTTCCAAGTTGGGGGAACACGTTATCTCATCATATAGTGTCCCCCATGCAGCAAACTCATCTTTTATTCTATTACACAATTCTTTCCAATGATTTCAGCTCCCTTAACCCTCTTGTCAATGCATTCTCTTGGTGCTACAAGAAAAAAACATCCAACTCAAAGGCTTCTTCATTTTCCTGCAAAGTTATTCCTTCAGCTGGAGCATTATATAGGAAGAGGGCAATGTATTCCTTAGCTACATTCCTTAGTTTGTGCTCATTATCACGTGAAGTCAGCCTTGGCATCTCAGAATACTCAGCATTCTTTGTACAGATCAACAAACCATTTAAAATTGAGCACCTAGCAGCCGAAAGGTCATGTCTCATTGTATGCAGTAATTTAGGACTGAGAGTGTAGAAAAAACTCTCAGAAGCTGTGTTCCACTCTTCTATTAATCTGGATCCCTCAGCAAAAAATTGTAAGCTTTCATAGCTGGGTGTCATAAATAAATTGTCTGACTTCCAAAGGACATAGTCTTAAATGGAAATCCAATTCACTCTATATTCTAAGGAAGAAAAAAAATTAAGAATTATTTGTATGTCATTAAGTACCTTATTACCAAAAGAAGGGAATAAATATTTTGTGCTAATTTTCACTATTCATAGGAGCAAAGTAAATACTTTAAAAAAAAGAAACAAACCCTCTATAAACCTTACAGATTTTCCATTAATCTGTCCCCTACTTTGCTGGGAGATTACTCCACATTTATCAAACTACACTGGAAAAATGCATCTTCTTGTGATCTATTCAATGTATTTCTTCCTGTATCATTTTGATAAGAGCTTTTAATAAATGTACTATCACATCTTTTTACTTAGGAGATTTTAAAAACTAAAAAAACAGGAAGAAATTCGTTTGAATTTGATATCTCACTATTGTTGAGGACCAAATTTCATACTGATTTCATTTTTTATATGCATTTTAAAATAGATTCCCATTGAGAAGATGCAACATAATACCACGAATACAATAACATAATTAGTCCTGGTAGCAGGGATAAGGCTGCTGGACCCATTCTTTAAAACTTGATGGCTTACTCACACAGAAAATATTTTTGACCAGTTAATTCTGTAGCCTTGAGTAAGCAATCCATCCATGTTGAATTAATTTATATACATCATTTGAAGTTTGTAATAGAAATTATAGCTTTAAAAAGAATTGAGAAGTGTT
This sequence comes from Gymnorhina tibicen, assembly GCA_013399875.1. NCBI lineage: Eukaryota > Metazoa > Chordata > Aves > Passeriformes > Artamidae > Gymnorhina > Gymnorhina tibicen. The sequence continues at coordinate 54,468 of VXAZ01003184.1, forward strand.
CTGTTAAACACGAAATTCAGTCTTAGCTCAGTATAATCTTCCATCTCTATTTCTGGTTAATGTTGCATTGTATCCCTACTCTCCTCATAATGTCTCTTACTTCCCTTTGAATGGTACAGGCACAGATTTTCCCAAACTCAGTGTAAGAACACTGTAGAGTATCAGTCTATTCTATACATTCTAAGATTTATGGAAAGACTTACAGGAAATCTATGCCTTTTAGAGCAATGGCTGGAATCCAGGAGAAATAGGCTAAGGTCCCAAAAGACATTTGACTCTAGATGCCTGAGTTTGGTGTCTGAACTGGGCCTAGATCTTCATGAAGCAATGGACATTAAAGATGGTTTCATATTTCAGTCTCAAATAATTTTCCATCTTTAGCATTTGCTTTCATGAGATAGTACAGAGGTACAGACTCCTCCCTCTACAAAACCAACTACAAGATGGTTTTATTTAGAGATAAATAAAGTTCCTAAGCTATCTAGCCAAAGACAGAATTTTTTCTCTTTCCGTACAGTATAGTGATACTTACCATACAATTGGTGTATAACCTGATTTACAAGATCATGTTGTAGAAAAGAAATGTATTTGATAGTTTTTAAGATTACTTAGCTGCTTACACTTTTGCACACTCAAATCCTCTGCTTTGGCCAACAAAATCAGCTAGATCAGGCCAGTATTATGCCTCTCTTTGTTCACTCTAAGATGCTGTTAGGCCTTTTAATCATTTTTTTGCTCTTGGTTCCTGCTTTGTCATGTGCTGTGTTCCTCTACCATCATTTATACCCTGGAGGGCTTATTGATTTATGTACTCTTATAATTAGAATATAGTTTACAGTCCACAGGTTAACCTTTACTCTTTATATAGTCTGTATGAACAAAATTAGAAGCTGGGTTGACTGTATACTATCCTGGTTATTATTTAACCTGATGACACTTTCAGTAAAAGTGTAATTTATAAATGTTTTCATCTATATATTCTATTAAATTATTTCTAAATTTTAATGCCTAAAATATTTAAGCTCCTTGTTTTCATGCTGTTTTTACAACCATCTGTTTCAAATGTCACACTGCATTTGAAACTAGCAAATATACATCTCTACAATTGACTGTCATGTTTACCTCCTGAATTTCAAAGCTTCGTATTTATAACAACCCTATATGGTAATACTCTTTAGTGAACTAAATTCTACTACTTTTTCCACCCTTCCCTTCCCTTCCCTTCCCNTTCCCTTCCCTTCCCTTCCCTTCCCTTCCCTTCCCTTCCCCATGTAAAGCCACATAGGACAGAGAATCATTTTGAAAGAAAACATGAGATTCTGTGATTAAGCCAAAGCACACAACCTTTGGCCTCACCTTGCATAATGAAGAGGTGCCTTCACACCTTCACAAACACAAAACCAACTTGTGAGTTCCTCAAGTATTTTCCCAGAACTACAAAATAATTTTTTTTGTCATCATTTGTAAGATAATGCATATGATTATTCCTAAAATAATATTTGGGCAATCTTCACAAAACAGAACACCTTCTGTGATGTTGATGCCATATTTTGCAAAGCTCAACTACTGCAATTTTGACCAGCTCTTACTTAAAATAAAGTTCATGTCACCAGGGGCATTCTTCAACTAATTTTACTTTCCAGTTCCCAGCAGTGTTCTCTCATTTTACAGCTTCTCAAATACAAACATATTAGCCACTTTATTGTTGCTGGGAGTTTGACTTGCAACTTAAGATACATTTCCAGCTGGAAGTTTAATAGATTTTCAGGTCTCTAAAAATATTTCTGACACTTATATGCAATGGATGAGAGTGGCTTTAATGACACTTGTAGGAATTTCTGACTTGGGATTCCACAGAGCTCAGTCACTGAAACAATAAAGAGTTTTCAAAAGCTGTAAAAAATTCTGGCAGTTTCAGTCATTCAGGAGCCTTATCAAAATAATACTAATGGAGAATTCTCTCAAAGCATTTTATGATGTTTCCACTTATTATGCTCATTTAATGTTTTTGCTAACTAAGAGGAAAAAAGAGAGATTTCCTTTCTCTATTTTGCATTAGTTTAATATTTTAATGAGGCTGTTTAATACTTTTATCAAGACAGAGAAATATTTCAGAGTTCATCAAAATTATTGATATGCATCTTCAGAAAGGTAAATTTTTAAAAAATTGGATTGAAAAAAAGATACAGTGGCACCTTTGATATAAAGTGATGTCAAAAAAACCCAGATGTTGAAAACATCCTTTAAAGTACCTCAGTATTTGGGGGGTTTTTGTTGCTTTGTACATTAATATTTTCAAGATCTTCTTTCCACGTTGCTGTATGTATTGAGGCCAAAAGTGTTTTCCCATTTAGGTCAAAGACAGAATCTCTTTGCCAGTTTAGAAATGAGATATGTGAGATCTCAGATCCATTCAATTGAAGCTTTGTCAGTAAAGACACATTCAAATTATGATATGAAATTAAATCCTCTAAAATGCTTTAATATTGTAGTATTAAATTGTATCTTAATAAAATACATATGATAAGTGAATCAGGGAACCACTGTGTCTCTAGCTTTGTGTTTTGATTGTGTGGCAACTGTGGTTCAGAGATGGATCTCACAAATGTGAAAGACATCGTATACACTGAGAGAATAACATAGCATGTGAGCTAAAGGTATAACATGGTAAGAGTAGTTGGCATTCGCCAACGTGACAATCTATTTTTAATGGAACACCTAGATTAGGAAATGCAATTTGTTTGGCTTTATGTACTTCTTGACAGAATATGGCTGTCTTACCCGAAAGATGTAATTGTTTTTGTTAGTCTCTCTTTCGTGCCTGATATAATTTTCAATCAGAAGAGGAATAGGGCTAAAACACAGTAAGTCTTTTTACAGTAAATGTGCACACTTAGTGACACCTTTTTTCAGTTCTTAACACTGTATAAATAAAATATGTAGTGCACATAACAATCATGAACACCTATATGCATTAACTCATAATTAACTCCAGCACTACAATGCTTCACATATATTGTATCTCTGTGTGTAGTATATAACTGCATATATGCATCAGTATAGAATATTTCTATGCTGTAGTCATATACAGGAAAACTGCAAACTATGTTGTCTTATGGAATTATTCTGATGATAGGTATTGAAAACCATATTCTTGCCGGTAGTCACCGCTTCACAAACAAAAACAAAGATGCAGAAGGCAAATTCAGTAATTTCATATAACGATATCATAGCAAGCTATTACCTTTCATGTATCTGCTGCTGCAAATGGAATAGATTAGTGAAAGATGATACAGGATGCTTTGAGAAGAAGCTGTTCTACACAATATGGCCAAGAATCTTCTGGAATTCTGTTGCAGGGAAAAAAACCCTGCATTGCCTAAGGTTGGGGGGATTTCAAAATTGTGTACATGCAATGTATTCACAAAACAAAGAATGTAATGTTATATAAAACTACTGTTTATATGTGTATTGCAAATCTGAAATGTATGTTATTAATTCTCAGCTCTGTTGCCAATAGAAACTGTCCCTTACACCTATTTAAAACTGAAGTACACAATTATTAACAGAAATAGTCTATAGTCACAATGCAACTCAAAACTGATTTGTGTGCAAAAGGAGAGCTGTTTTTCCTCAAAAGTACATTCTTAAATAAGAGAGAGTTGGAAATAAAAGGCAAACTGCACCT
>VXAZ01003187.1:6883-72640 GCA_013399875.1 Gymnorhina tibicen
GACTACACAGTTCATTTTAATGAATGCCATAATCATCCTGTAAGTTGCACCTCCTTTTAAGCAAAAGTATTTCATGATGTCATATTCATGAAATAGAAATCTGATAGTGCCATGAAATGCAAACATTTCTCGGATTCATGAGACCCACATTCATTAAATTCTTGCCTTACTCCAGACAACTGATATGAGATAGTAAGAGCCAAGATACTTTCAAGACAGATGGAGTCAGTGACTCTGTATACATTAGCAAGTAGTGTACATGACTGGAAATAGGCTAAAGACCTGACATGCACACTGTATATGTTGCAGGAGCTTCTGACTGAATTATCTGTAGGTGTGTCCCATAGACAAAATCTATGTTTAAAAATCTAGGTTTAAACCTAGAATGCATTAGTTTTGCACTTTTGCTTTCATCTGAAAGGGATCCAGCTCATGCACACTGAAACTGCACCACAGTACAAAGGTAAGTGTTAAGGGCTTCTGGGAGATTCACTTTAAAAGTGTGTGGCTGGCTTTTATTGAATTATCTCTGTAGAAGCATCTATGATGGGCCACTCCCATGCTTCTGAGCTATATTTATATACTTTTAAGTATTACTTGATGTAAAGATCTGTCTGCACCTCTCAGCCATTTGACCATTGTAACAATAAGTTTGTTCCTTTATTTTTTGTCTCTCGTGATACTCTTACATCTGAACAGACTCAATCTAAACAAAAAATGCTAAATGCTGAAATACTGCATGGTCACAATGAAGGCAATCTATTTTTCTGCAACTACTTTGCCTTGGTTTTGTAACTCCTAAAAACATTAGTACTGGAAACTCTAGCCACTGTCTGTTAGTACAGATTTTGTTTCCTCCATAATTGAGAGCCTTAGCAAAAAAACTGCCCTTAGCAGGGCAGTCTCCTTAAGAGAATAAAAGAATATGCCAAAGTTGCAAGATTGAATTTTTCGTCTTAAGTATGTATCAGTTTTATTGACTGTTCAAAGTACATTCACCAAATCTTCAAAAGTTAGTCTTCAAATACATTTAATAGTCTATGAGGACAGGGTGACTCATACATTGCAAAAATTGTCTCATAATAACTTCTTTTCTTTTTCTTAAGCAGATGTGATGTTACATAAAGGGTGACAAGTTCATTTGATCCCATGAGAGTACAAAAAAATCCCAAAGCTCACAAAAATTGTCCTTAAGTATTTAATTTCTACTTCCCAGAATCTGTCAGTTGCAGTTCAAGTTTCTCTTTTTTTTTTTTTTAAATAATTTTCAGTATAGACTACAATTTTGTATGTTGTTGAGAATTTTATTTCATCCTTATCATTTACAGGAAGGACCTAAACAGACAACTTTGGAGCTATATGTTTCAATTGAAGCATTATACAGTGTATGTGTAAAAGTTAAGCATGGTCAAAAATGTGATGCATAAGGTACTACTGAATAGACACATAACAGAAAGATGATTTTTACCTCAAAGTCTATGTACAAATCACAATTAAAAACCAGAACAGATTGATATAACTGAAGTAACTGATAGGTCTGATAATCCTTAACAACAAAGAAGGATTTTTTCTTTATAATTTCTTTAGCCATCCACATGTTTAAAGGAAAAGTACATAACAAAACTAACTTTGATTTTTACTGTTCAAAGAGAGAAAACAGAAGAATTGAACTCAGCACCAAATTACCTTACTCTTGATATCTTGCTTGGAAGAGTTTGCAGGGATTTCAGTCCTTCTGCAAAAGGCAATTAATCTCTTTTTACATGCTGATTAATTTTGACAGGAAGACAATGTATAAGAAATACAGAGGTGAGAGAAATACTTTTGGAGGGGTATTTTCAGAGCATCACCATATTTTAAAAAGATCACGTCACATCACTACAACATTACAACATATGGTCAAATTTTGTATAGGACAAATGCGTATATATGTGGAAAATGTATGGATGTGCATAGATTTTCTCTGTACTACCATTATTCTTGATTAAAACCACCACAACCAACAAAATTCAGTTATTTCTCTTTCTATAGTACAGCCAAATGTATGAAAATTATTAATTATTAGTGGTATAATCTAGATATAGTTCATATCAGCTTGTCTCCAACCCAAATATGTGTGCTAAAGCACTGTAACCAAGAACAGCCTTACCTGTATTTTCTAATACTGTATTTGCTTAGTCAAGAAGTTTACATAAGACTGTGAGCAATATGGTCAAGAGAGGTGAAGATGTGATTAGTTTTGTGTAGAGTAATCATATGAGTACCATAACATGACCCTCTTTTGGAGTCATTAATAGTTAATATGGTAGAGAAAAATTGTGGTGTCCAAAGTCTACCTTAGACTGGGACTTCCTTGTCCCTGGCATATTCATTCCATGTTGTCTATTCCAGAGATATGAGGCACCCAGTCTAAACTCCATCTGTGAAACAGAAGGTTGTCATGTCTTTGACAGGAAAAGTCTCACCTGCTCATATAATCAGAATTATGGTCCTCCTTCTCTGCATGGTATGTTGAGTAGAATCATACAGCTCGGGAGTCTGACTATTCATTACCAGATGAAGGAGTAGAAATAACAAATTTAAAAAATAATATTATGTAGTCATCCTCATATTTTTGTGTTTTCTCCTACACCATTAACTTTTAGTGAATAATGATAAAGCGAAAGCATAGCTGCTGCAAGAGATGCAATAAATACATTAATACAAGTCTTAATTCAACATTTCTTTAAAAATTCAGAAAACAAACCTGCAAAGGAAATGCAGAAATTGAAATTCAAATGTGATGCAGCATAAGCAAAGTAAATTTTTTTTCTCCAAAAAAGTCATGAGCCTACTAATCCTTGGAATTTTTGTTCTTAAAATATCTTCAGTGGGATTTTAAACTATAATTTACATAATGGCAGTGTCTCTTAGCCAAATCTGAATTAGGATCTTGCTTTTTAAGCATTGTATGTAATAATAAGCAACCTTTGTACTGAGTATCTGAAAATCTAAAAAGACAAACTAGTAGGAGGAATAAAATTACTCCCGTTTTTCTGATGGGCCCTTTGGCCACCAGGACATCAAGTAGCTTGGTCAAATCACATGAATAAGTTGGAAAAAGTGTCAGAATCTAAAGTCTCCTCCTTCTGACTCACACCTCTGTCCATGAAAAACATTAGTTTTTCTCCAAATATCCATTAGTTAATATTTTGTGTTAGGCCTTAAATATTTCAGTTTCAGCTTCATGTGTTAGTGAGTCTCTTTGATATTACCCTTGTAAGTCATTTGTGTATGGAGGATAACTGCTATGGATGGCTTTCATAAGTACTTAATACATATACTTCAGCGATAAAGAATGCAAAGACATAAAGAGAAAAGAAATAAAAGCATTGAATCTTTTCTCTGTAGCTTCTCAGAGATTTTGGTATAAACTATAGTAAAAATTATTACCTATGGAAAATATTTTAGTACAGACAAACACAAAATTCATTATCATTTCTAAGCATGGATATATTTCTCATAGGAAAACCCTACTATTGAGGTGAAACAAAAACAAAGGAAATTTATCTGTGCACCCAGAGGGTGGAACTTTTCAGGATACTCTTTTTAAATTAAGATCCAGAACTTTTAATATTTCTTATGTAATTTTAAAATATAATATACACAAGCAGCCAGAGTTGATATAAAAGAAGGACATATATTTTATATTACTCAATAAGTATTTTATTAGTTCCACTGATGTCCTGGGTTATAGTGTATTCTATTACCACGAGCTGTTGAAACCAGGTGTAGCAATGTTCCTTGCCTCCTCCCTGTGGACTATCTCCTGTTAATGGGCCATCAGTGCCTTGCCCCATGACTCACCATCCCATCGGGAGATGCTCCACCCAGGGGGAAGGAGCCAAGCATTCCCACAAGGATAAAAATCTGGGGCCTGGAACAGCAGAGGAGGCCTTACCTGCTGGGATCCCAGAGGACAAGAGCTACATAACCACCACTGGACTTTCTGAGGAGGACCAGATCTTTTTCTACAAGATCACCGCTTCAACAGAACCACTTCAAAGAGAACTGCAGCTATCACTGAATCTGATTGCTACCAACACCCCGCCCGGCAGGGTGTCAGGTTGTACCCCTGACTCTGTCAGGCTTTAAACCAGTTTCTCTGTATTATTGTTTTGTTTTATATATATATATTAGTAAAAAACTGTTATTCCTCTTCCTCATATCTTTGCCTGAAAGCCCCTTGATTTCAAATTTATAATAATTCAGAGGGAAGGGGGTTGTATTTTCCATTCTAAGGGGGGCTCCTGCCTTCCTTAGCAGACACCTGTCTTTCAAACCAAGACAACTGATTATTGTTTTGAAGTTTGTATATAACTATGTATTTATTTAAAACACAGTCTTGATTGAGAATAGATCAATTAAGTAATGTGCAACAGAAATTACCCACAAGACTATAAACTAGTATTTTGATTTAACAGAAAACCCAAACCGAGAGATACTCCTGATCCTGGCTTCCTTGAAAAGGTACTCCTGATGTGAACAGGTTCAGAATAACATTCTTTTGTAAAAAGATTTAATATTTTCAGTTGAATGGTATCATCGAGTAAGTGTACAACAGCATGTACAACAAATGACAAAAGGCAAGTTCGGTGTGAATCTGTCCTGAGAAAATGCTGTGAGAAAAATAAAAAAAAATATGGTAAATTCAAATATTGTTGCAAACAGAAATGTTATCTTTTGGTCAGCTGTTATTAAATAAGTGTCTAGGATCTGGGACCTACCTATTTACTTGAAAAAAAGTGGAAGCAAAGCAGGAAGGACTGAATGAAACCACATTCAGCCTTCAGGCCCTCATCTGAGAAAGCTTCTGAGCTCATGCATGTTTATTCTGACTGAATTCTAGTGTGAGCTTAAAATTAAGCTCCAGTTTAATTCCAAATGACTTCATTTTTAAATGGTAGTTTGCTGCAATGAGACCCAAGTGCACAGAAGGAAACCTTAACAAGCGAGCAGTGAAATAAACACATATACTTGGAAATGAAATGCTCGGAGGGCAGAAATTAAAATAATGAGCTGAATTTTTGGTATGAAGAAAGAGTGTGTACAGAAAGGGGAATGTTATTGTCATTAAGTATAGTGTAATTTCTTGCAGTTGATGATTAATATATTATGTGATTCTCACATGCCAAGCTTGTTTAAATTATATTACTGTAAGCCAAAGATAAAATATAAAGAACCTATGGAACAGCATAAAGTATGTCTGACTGTTGCAAATTTCAGGAGTCATCACCCACAAAGCATGGTAACTAGGGCACATAAACATTTGCATTGCCATGCCTAGCTTTTTTTTTTAGTTTTCCCCCACTAGTAGTTTGGGATTTCATTGTTCTTCAGGAATGACTTCGGTTTTTTCAAAAATCTTGTCTGTGCTCCTGGACTAAATGATATATGTGCAACACATTTCACAAAATATAATTAGATAGTAAATGTGATCACTTCCACATTCAGATTCAGAATTCTTCAGATTCAGAATGCTTTGGTCATTCTGAAAAATGACGTGCTTCCTAATGAATGTTAATTGTATTTTCTCATGCGAGCGACCACTTAGAAATACAGTTGCCCTTTGCCTGTATAGAGTTTCACTTACATTTATATCCTGAAGAGGTACTTATACAGCTTAACATATAATTGTGAACATCTGTTGCTCACTGATGGAGACTGTTTGAAACAGAATAATTTCATATTGTGAATTTTTCCCAAATTAAATTATGAATGCAATAAAGTTCATGTTGCATATATTTACTAAGTGAAAACATTATTTTGCAATTCTCTCTTAATGTATTCTGTGTTTTGTGAAAAGCTCTGGTGCTTTGATTCTGCAGTCTGTCAGTCTATAAATTTATGATTTCATTAGAACAGGATATGTCTTCTTGTTTTTCTTTAAATGACTGTCCCCTTTTTACTTAATCTATGGTAAACTAACAGATTTACTTAGCACAGCATTTAACAAAAAACTCGCTTGACTTCTCACCTATAAATATATATAAGAGGTTTAAAAAAGGTATTTCTTGCCTTTCACATAGCAGTAGGCCCCAGTTAACCGTATTTTAAAATGAATTAATTATCATTATGATCTAAAAAATAAGTCATTCTAACACGGCACATCTACTTCCTTTTTTGCCTTCACTTGTCTTTTCATTTGTAAGATTCAGGTCAAAAAAGATTTATTAACTCTTCTATTTAATTTTATTTACAATACATATAATGAAATTAGAACAGAACAATAATCATTGGAAGCTTACTGGAAATCATACAAGTATTTAATTTCTATAACTTCATGTCCTCTTTTTATTCTTTTTTCAGAAAAAATAGAACAGCTATATACTGGAATTTTAATTTGCTTCTCCATTTTAAGTATTAGCAAAAGATCCTTCTTGGCTTCATCCTTCCTGTAATGGACTCATACATTTCTTAAAATGTATTTCATTCTTATTTTGATCACTGAAGCTAATGTATGCACAAGCTCACAAGCTGGGAGGCTTAGAGGGACTGAACTCTTTGTCCTCAATACAGGCAAAAAGCCATGTCTGGGCAGTCTCATTTACATTAATTATTATGTTGTTCCACCATAGTTTCAATTACTGTTTTTTATTGCTTCAGCTGGTTTTAGTGGATTGCTTATGTCCTTAGTAGATTTTCTATTGGTCAAGGACATACGGGATAGAAATTCTGCCTACATGTATTCACCCTCTTCACCTGGCTAAGAAGGTCATTAGAATCCTGTCGCTCACAAAACACGGAGCAGCTCTGCCACTGCCACGAGCAAATCCTAGTTATCACCTAACAGTCTTCCCAATATCTGGTGTAGATTCCAACAACACAATATAGAATGGGACAGATAACTTCATCAGAGCAGGGGTCTCAGAAAATCTTTATAGTCTCTGTATCACCTGAGAAAGTTTTACCTAAGTGGGAGTTTCTGTGTAAAAAAAACATTCTCAGCTCCACAAGACAGATGATTAGTAACCCACTGGTCAGTAAGTTATATTCCTAATATGAAATGAATGGATTTTGTTTGCCTAACTGAAAGTTAATATCATTACACTGTCTTTATAATTTATTTGGGTTCTTTTCTCCCAGAGAAGTTATATATGATTTTGTATTTCTGAAGACACTATAATTTTTGAGTTTTTTTGATGGGAAACAGTAAAAACCTGCTTAATGGAAACCTGTGATTCTTTGTTATAATGCTAAATCAAAAATCAAGATGCTATTATTATTATTAATTAAAATGTGTAATTCATTGCCCTGAACACCTTCTCCACCTTCTTTTGAACAATTTTGATGGACAGGGTTTGCATAGCCAAACTTTGGTAATGAGAAGGAAGATTCTTCCATGTCCATCAGAGCCAATCTCTGGTAGCTCCAAAGATGGGTGCTGATCAATGATTGGCCAATCAGAAATGGTGTTAAAGCCTCTGTGAAGACATATTTAAGAAGAAGGAAAAAAAAAAAATATTATTGTGTAGTTATAATTGTGGCCAGAGAAAATGAGGGGTGAGAATATGTCAGAGGAACAACTCTGCAGACACCCAGGTCACTGCAGAAGGAGGGGCAGGAGGTGCTCCAGGTGCTGGAGCTGAGATTCCCCTGCAGCCCACGGTGAAGTCCATGGTGCAGCAGCTGTGCCCCTGCAGCCCATGGAGGTCCACAGGGCTGCAGAGATCCACCTGCAGCCCATGGAGGAGATGCACACCAGAGCAGGTGGATGCCTGAGAGGAGAATGTGAACCCATGAGAGGCCTGCAATGGAGCAGGGTCCTGGCAGGTACCTGCAGACCCATGGAGAGAGGAGCCCACGTTGGATCAGGTTTGCTGGTAGGACTTGTGACCCTGTGGGGAAACCACACTGGAGCAGGCTGTCCTTGAAGGACTGGACCCTGTGGAAGAGTGACCAGCATTGCAGCAGTTTGTTGCCCGTGGGTTGGACTTGTGTTGGAGAAGCTAATGGAGAACTGTCTCCTGTGAGAGGGCACCCATGCTGGAGCAGGGGAAGGACTCCTGTCCCTGAGCAGCAACAGATACAACCTGTGATGAACTGACCATAAACCCCATTCCCTGTCTCCCTGCACTGCTGAGAGAGGAAGTAGAGCTGGGAAGGAGGAGGGGGTGGGTGGAAGGTCTTTTTAAGTTTTGGATTTGTTTTTTATTTTCCTCATTATCCTGACCTGATTTTTTCATAATAAATTCAGTTAATAACTAATTCTAGCTTGTTTTGCCCATCATGGTATTCAGTGAGTGATCTCTCTCTGTTCTTATCTCAACCCATGGACCCTTCATTATATTTTCTCTTCCCTGTCCAGCTGCAGAGGGGAGTAAGAGGGAGGCTTTGGTGGGTGCCTGGAAGCCACTGCAACAGTAAACAGCTTACTTTTATCCAAGACAAAGGCAAAAGCAAGGATGTTGAAGAATAAGGATTTTGGCAAGATATTATTTTGGCATATTAGGATACAAGAAGAATGTAGAAGACCAGATGGCTCTTCTCTTTAAGGAACCCAAGTGCAGAGGCTGGCAGTCAGTTCAGGGATCTGATTCCTAGCTGGCATAACCAAAAGAGCTTCAAGACATGAAAGAAGAAAAATAGATAGATGTTTTGAGGGCAATGCTTCAAAAGAAATAGACTGTCTTTTGCCCTAAGAAGGACAAAAGAACATAAGAGGTTTCTCTCTGAATCTTTTTTGCCATTAAATGCAAAGGATATGCCTTTTTGTTTGTTGAACTGAAAGCAAAACTCTGCTTAAAAAATTTACATAAGGATTTTTGGTACATTTGCTGTATCTTGTGGTGTCAGCCACAGCAGCACACAAACTTGAGCAATGAAGGAGAAAGAACAGAGACTCATTTAAACAGGTATATTTCTGAGCCAAAGAGTTTGAATTATCAGTGTTTGGTACATTGCATACTAGATATGTTTCCTTTTTTTCCAGTAGAAGAAGAACCTGATACTGAAAAGTGAGAAATAGGTGACTTCTATTGTGTACAGGCACTTTAGGAAAATCAAATTATTTGCTTTATTGTCATCTTTTGGAATTGCATATTTAAATGTTGTCTGTGTTTTATATTTGGAAGTCTTGAAATTATTAAGATCACTAAAACATTGAAAGGGTAGTAAATGTAGGTAAATCAGCACAAAATCTTATTCACAAAGACACGTGGAGTAACTTCTAAACTACCCTGGGCAAACTCTTGATTCAAGAAAGAACACTTCTAATGCTTGTGTAATTAGTGTCAGACATGCTAAATTATGTAAGATTAAACTTTTTTTATGAAATGAAATATAAGTTTAAGTTTTTAACTCATTCAAGTGCAAAAAGAGCAGGCATTCTTGCCTGCCCGTGTTGATCTGGATTTCATGCAGTTCACTTTAGAATGGCTGTTGATTTTATCATATTTACATTATAACATCTTCCACAATTTCTGCATAGTCATCAAAGCTTTACAGATTCCCTGGACAAATGTATAATCTAGTAGCATGACATTTCTGTATTTTATTACTAACTTTCACACTTATCCTTGAAAAGACAGATTAACTCATATTTGTCATCTTATTTTCCACACTGCTTGCATGGTAAAAGCTATTTAATAGATTTTACAAGGACAGAGAACAGTATGACAACCATTTAGTTTGATCCTGAATAAGAAAGACTACAGGATTTAGTGAGGTTACACACTTAAGTAAGTAATCTTGTGCTACCACATTTTTTCACAGGGCTTTCAGAAATATAAGTGATAAAGAACAATAATTTTGTATGCAGTTCCAGTGACTAGTTCAATAATAACAAAAACAGCAAAAAAAATGGAATTTAAAAAATATACAGCATGTAATCTGAACTTCTATAGAATTTTATACCTTAGTCAACATATGTAATAAAATGAGAAATGTCTCTCCAGTTAGATAATGGTCAAGTTCCTTCTAGTTTGATAAACAAATACTCTGTCTTTGTCTCAAATAATAAGGCAATGTCTGTCAGGAAGCAGCAGTAGTGGGGCTGCTCCTGAGGGAGGAGTGAGAGGATGGGAGGGTGGCCCAGGGCAGGCAGGGCAGTCCCACCCTAAGAGAGAAGCAGAGCAGAGCAGGATGGCCACAGCAGCGCATCCTGCCAAGGCACAACCAGCACTGGGCAAATGGGAGGTGATGAGTGAGGTCAAAGATCAGTCTGGGGAGTAGAGTCAGCACATCAGGATGGGCAGGAGCAGGACTCAGCTTGGGGACACCCACAGCAGGGCTCAGGCAGGTATGTGACATTCAGATCTGAGCTTAACTCGAGCCTCTGAACACAGGTTCTGGGGTATGTGGATGGATGTGTATGTGTGTGTCAGGGCAGTGTTCAGGGCAGGCTAAGGCTACTAGCCTCCCCTGAATACTAAAGCTCATCTGTGCACTCAGGGCTCCGATTTCTCAGAATATTTTTGTAGGTGTCTTCTAAACTCAGATTTTGGGTGTCTTATATGAAGTGTGGACATTAGAACTGGATCCTGTATTCCAGTGTTATTCCATTAATTCCCTATTAGTTTGTTATCCCTCTACCAATATAGAAAAATTAAATATTCTGCCTCAAAGCTATTATGAAAGGTGTTTCATAGTGTTCAGTACCCATGTGAATATAAATTTCTAATATTTTTCTGATGCATAGATTTAAGGCTGCATGATCCATCCTCTAGGTGTGAAACTTCTGTTCCTGATTGTATCATTCTTTAATAACTTTGCTAAAATATATGTGACCCTTTTATTTATTTAAACCGCTTTCATCTAACATCATGTTTCTTATTTCCAAACATAATATGTGGTCTGTGGTTTATTTATCAGAGAATTTTAGTATGCCTCGAGTTTTTTCCGGGGATTCATACTTAGCATTGTATTTATTTGGTACAAGAAATAAGACAAATTATGCTAGTTTTATGACTTGCTGGTAACCTAAGATAAGGAGAGGTTTTAGTACTTATCTGATCTGCAAACAGTTCTTTTTCCACTGGCAAAGGCAGTCTATCTGCTGGAAGATAAAGCTGATGGAGTTTGTGTCCTCAATTCAGCTCTAAGACTTAAAATCAATTCAGTTAGGGAAGAGTGATAAAGTCATTCTAGTAAAGGTAAGATACCATGTATTTCCACGTATACTTGATCAAGCCCCCAGCTGCTACTGCTTCACAGGGATCTACAACATGCATATATTCCATAAATACGTGCAAATATTGTTGACTGTTAGTTACCTCTTCTGTAAGAAAAGCATGTTTACAACCTGGAGATTTGCTCAATTTTTTTGCTTCTCTTAAATGCTTAACTATGAATTACCCAAAAAACCCACCCACATAACACAAAACTAATAGTTAATATATTGATTTTCCAAATAAAATATCAGTACAGAAGATGCACAGGTTCCCATTTTACAAATATTTTGCAAAATCAAAGTTCATACTAACCTCATTTCAGTCTTTTAAGGGCATTTCTGTATAAGTGTCATGAACATCAGTTCATCTTTCTTCACAGCTCTGCACAACACAAAAATATTTTTTGCCTTTCGACATAAATTAATTGAAATTGATTATTTGAGGCTAACATAAGCAAATAATAAATAATATACAATGTGTAATACGTCATATACTTTGCAATGTAAGATGTATCACATACATAGTGTATAATATACGATATATTAAACTCAAAGAACTAATTGCCAGTTAGTTTGCAATTTCTGGTTTTTCCACAGCCTTTACTTGGAATCATAGAATGGTTTCAGTACAAAGGAAGATTTGAAGTTCAACCCCCCTGCAATGTGCAGGGACATTAACTAGATCAGATCTTTCACAGCCCTGTCCAACGTGACCTTGGACATTTTCAGAGATGGGGCATGTACCATCTCTCTGGGCAACCTGTTCCAGTGTTTTGCTCGAAAAATTTCTTCCTTATACCTCATCTGAATCTCTCTTCTTTTAGTTTAAACCCATCAATCCTTGTCTTACCACTACACGTCCTACAGAAAGATCCTGTCACCATCTTTCTTATAAGCCTCCTTTTGCTGAAAGGCTGCAGTAAGCTCTTCAAGGTATATCCCAAAATTAAATTGTAAAATATGACTAAATTTACAAAACAATAGTTATTGCCATTCTGGAAAAAACTTTAAAACCCTAAAATGAATACATTATGAGAGGAAAAATACATTGCTGTGTATTAGGACTACTTTTATGAAGAGAAGCATCTAGTTAACAAAGATGGAATTTAAATCATATGCATAAGCCTGAGCCCAAGACACAATGACCAATTCATTATTACCTTCTCAAAATACAGATGGTGTTAACCTCTAGGGATGCTTTCTTGTTTTTTTCCTGATTTCTTCCATAGAGTTGCACTGTCTGTTTTGGTAATGTCCCTTTGGGTGTGAATTTAAGGTTACAGTTATATTTTCCCAACTTCCATCATTCCATCACTTCAATGGGTAAAGCAACTAAAGACAGAATCATAGCACCATTTAGGTTGGAAAAAACATCTAAGATCATTGAGTCTAACTGATAACGTAGGACTGTCAAGTCCACAACTAAACCATATTACCAGGTGCAACACCAACACTAAAGGTAACTGAAGATTTACTAAATTACCAGTGCTGAATCAGGTTCAAGGTTCCATAATTTCAAAATTTTATTTGGTTGGATTAGCTGTATGTGTGATTCCTAATTCTTGTATCTGCTCTTGTCTATGTTTTTATTTGAACATATACGATCTATTAATATTAAATAACATTAGTAAAGAGATTTAATAAATAATTAAAATGGGCTTCTATTGTCCTAGACACTGTATACACACAATGGATGTACATTACACTGCTCAAACATTCAGTCTACATATGTAGACTAGAAACATGTAGACTAGAGGTGCACATTGGAAGTTTGTCTAAAGTGATTTACTGCTGGTAGAAACAATGTTGATCATGAAGAGAGAGAATGAGGAGAAAGAAGAATGGGACCAACTAAAATAAAAGTGTAAAATAAAAGCAGTAGGAGAAATAACATAGGAGAAGAGAGATGATACAAGCTTGAAAATAGGAGAGAAAAATCTAGAAGTGATCATTGCAAGAAGGAATGTCTCTTTATTTGATGCTTAGTAACTTTTTTTTTTGCAGTTTTAACCAAGGAAGATATAGAAGAAGAAGTGAAAGCAAGAGAAAGAGACATTTTCATGAGAGACAAGCAATCTATTCCATGGTCTTAGTAAAGTCAGAGTTAGGAAGCCTTACATCAATTGTTCTGCTTCTGTTTAGAGCCAGTATTTCTCTCACCCTTGTCCCATAGAACAGTGCTTAATTTTACCAGCTTCTGCAAGACATCCTTTTAACTAAAGCCTAATTGGAATCAACTTAGCAAAAAATCAGGTGCATTTAGACTCAGTACCCCTAACACTTTCGAAATAATAAATAATTGTATATTTCCAGACCAATTATTCCAAGTGAGTACAACATTACCTAATTATCAAACATCAAACATATATGCTTGCTACTTGATTTTTTCAAGGGCACTCAAGCATGACAGCAGCAACACATATAGACAAGTTCAGTGGACTAATTAGCAATTGGTAGTGAAAAGAAAATATTGTCAAGGACTCTTTTGTACCCAAGCTCATTTGTTGGTGAGTGGAAAAACACCCTGTTTCTATTATAATATTAGCTTCTCTTCAAGAAAATATAATAATGTAACAGAAAATAATTGAGAAGGCAGTTTAGAATGCCAACAAACCCCTTGCTAGATTTGCCAAATGTCTTAATGAAATAAATACCCACTGGATCTGAATTTTATAGCTTTTTCCAGATTGAAAACAAAAAGAATAAGAAAGAGTAAGAATCCTACTGAAGTAAAATGATAACTAGGGCTGGCGAAATATGTGAACAATGTTACATGTAGCAAAATATGTGCTTTCTTTTTAAAAGAAAGATTATGAACTAATTTTATACTTCTTTACTAATAGGAAGCCTTGCACATAACATGAAATGAAGGCTGAGATGTAATTTTTTTTTATAAAATTTGATTTGTTGGTAATATTTTAATGCTGTATAATTTCTCACACAATACTGATTCTCTGACACATCTAAAAAACTCTAAAAATTCTTAGTAAGCTCTTGTGTGAATGTTTCTGCTGGAAAGCCTTCCTTTTATTTCTTTTCTCCTATAGTGATGATACATTAGCAAGAACCAAGTTCACAAATCAGTAATCTTAACTTTTACTTTTAACAACACAGGTTCCATTTGAAAATATTATCTCACTATCTCAACACTCTGTACATTTGCAAGCTCATATCTAGTCAAGTTGCATTATTAATATTGATAAAAATGCTACAGCTGGGTTCTGCTTCCTAATAATTTTCTGAAAAAACTGAAATTCTACTGTCCATAAACTCTAAATTATAGAAAAAGTATTTTCATTTTTATGTTGTTATGTACTTTATCTCCATGTACATCTTAGAGATGTTTTGGTTTTCATAAATTTGATTCTTACTAAACAAAAGAAAATACAAAAATGCTGCTAACTGCACAGAATTGTAAAAGGAACCTGAAGGTACATTGTACCTTTCCAACCAGATGAACTGTTGTTAATGTTAGTGAAGAACAAGCCCGTGACAGATAATAGTTTGTGTGTCAAACTGTATGTATGAGGAATGTATAGCCACAGGCAAGTCAGTGTCAGCAGTAGCACCTGGGGACAACAATGTATCACAAAGAAAGGAATCTGAAAGAGACTAAGGCCCAAATTGTGTACTTGTGGCTTGGAGACAGCAGTCAGCCAACAGGAGTGTTTAATTCCTTTTCACATGGGGCAAAAGAAGATTAAAGACTCCACAACCACTTTCTCTTTCTGAAAGAATCCCTGATAACAGAGAGAACAAGCAAGACGAAAGAAAACATATGTCTTTCTACCATGCTCAATAAATTGGTGTTATGTTACACACAGTCACCAGGATACTGGTAGTCAGGTTTTTAGAATGTAAATCTTGCAAATAAAATGTAAGCAAAGAGTCTCCCTTAAAAATAAAAATCAGCAAAAGCACAATAGACATGTTCTAAATTTCACTAGTTGCCAGCATGTTACCAGTCATTTGCCACATGCCCCTCTTCTAGTGGGCATCATTACATATTCTGAAAAGAATATGTTAAAATTCAGAATTATCTGAGGCCACCCTTCATATAATGACATATACATACCTCTATTTCTGTTCTCATAATAGTCAAAGAGGTTTGGCGAAACCCCAGGTCTACATGTCCTGAGTTAAAGGAAAGCTATTCCTTCAGTCATTGTTTAAGTGGGTTTGGCTCACTGTTGATGAGAGCAGCTGTACAGGCGGCCTGGTTAGAAGGTGAAACTTACTGAGCAAAAGAACATGACTGTTGCAAAGTGCTGACGAGAAAGGACTGACAGAGAAAGGACTCCCAGGCTGAAACTGCCAGCCTGAGAACTAGGCCTAGGAATGATAAACGTCCTTGAAGTACAGCTTAGTATACAGACACTTGACAGATCCTGAGATACCACTGACAAGCACAAAAACAAGGCACTGTAACAGCAACTTATTGTCTGACAAGGTGAAAACTGTCTGGAAAAATAAAATTACTTTGAAAGAACAGAAAATGCCATTATCTACTGGCAGTTAAGGCTAAAAATATCAAAATTAAATGCATCTATTGTTTGCTGTAAGTAGTATGTCCTGTGCTCTCTTATACTTCTATAACAGAGCATTTATTTTTATCTAAAATGGAGCCTCTCTCTCTGAGAACTCCCCACACTACACCTACTTTCCCTTTCTTAAACAGATTGAATTCTCTACATAACTTTTTATGAAATCTTGGACTTCCACTGAGAAGTCCTGTCTGACTCCAGACTCTGAGACACAGATCATCACTGAAGTGAGATTCTGTCTGTTACCTTGTTGTACCCCATTTTTGTGGTTCATTTGGTTTGCCCTCCTACCTCTGGGATGGTTGGATCCCCACCTGGAATCAGTTTGTCCTTCCCTTCGGGACTGTTGTTCTTCTGAAATCTGTCTAATTCACTTGATAGTGATGAAATGTTTATCTCCCAATTAGTACTCTATTATACCTGTTGCTAAATTGTTGATAAGCTGCTTCAGTAATGATAAGTTTATGTAAGACTATATGTCTACTTGGCTGTTGCTGTTACTGCTTGTTGCTACATGATTGATTACTGTTATTACTGATCGTTGACATACTTTTGATTGATCTTATATCAATGAATGCTGATAGTAATTTTTAATAGTTTCAGATATATATGCTCAGTTTGTTAACCATAGGCATACTTTTTAGTGGCACGTTTTATGATAATTTACATGGTAAAGGTGATTCATGTGGTATATGTGGTAACCTGTAATATAGTAGAGAAATTGAAGGGATAAAGTCTCTGTGTCCTTGTGTATTACCGAATCCTACTAACCCTTTGTTGTGATCTTTATACATCTGAAGAGAAGTAAGACTTTAGGTTTTGGCAATCATTAAACCCAGTGGATACAAGCTTCTTTGTCAAAAACACTGACTAAAGTGAAATGAATGATTGTTTAGACAGCATCACTTCAAATATTCACAAGTAACTATTGAAACAGAGATGTGTTTTCTTTTTCGAGTTGTCAAGAATTTGAGGGTGTATCAACAGTTTCATAATAATATCAATAAATACAAATAATTAGAACACAAAGTTTGAGTATTCAAAAACAGGAGGAGGGAGGGGGGATGTTAAACAAATAAGTACCAGAAAGGATAGGATGGAGAGATGATTAACTATTATCCTATATAGACATCTACATCTAATGTAGCAAAAAAAGACAGGATACACCAAGTCAGCCTAGAAAAAGGATGTTTTTCCTCAGTCCTAAATTGAAATGTAAGTCAAAATTTATTAAAATCTGTAGCTAAGTAAATCACATATTACATAAGCTCTCAAATGAGAAGTCTAAAAATATTTCTTACACTGTAAGATTTCAGAAAACAAGGTGAATATAATTTTTAGAAGATATTTAAAACATGTTGAGGTCAATTTTTATGGGTTATCTAGACTCCGATACTTATGTCTGAAAAGAGCAAGTTTCATTAAGTCTTAATTATTTAAAAGAAGTAAAAGTGACAGAATTGGTTCAATTGTGCAGCAAAGAAGACATCATAGACTACTGCCAGCTCTGAGACAATGTCCCATTCAGTACATTAATGTACTCAAAAATTATCTACATCATGAATTCAAAGACAGGACAAAAAACTACTACAGATATTTAGAGCAAACTTTAACGTATACATTTACATATATGTGTTTGATTGTATTTCTGGTTAAATCTGTGGATTTTATGGTTTTGCTCTTGTTACAGAGTTTTTTACAGTAACTACATATGTGTGTCTTGACAACACAGTACTCTCTAAAGGCCTCTGTCATTCTTTCATGTATACAAGAGGGTTCTAAAGGACTTTTTGCACTTCTCTTCATATAAGGTTATGGTATTCTACAGATCATACACTATTTATCTGACACTACCTCCACTTAAATAAAACCAAATAGATGAGACAAAAAAAAAAGTCACAAGAATCTATGATAAGGTTAATCATGAGTGGGTGAGGGGAAGTTGGTGGTTGCAGCCTTTCTGGATTTTAGTAAAATTTTTAATACTGTCCCTCTGTACAGGTTTGGACTGGGATAGATCTTTTTTTCACAACAGCTACTATGGGGATGTGTTTTGTATTTGTGCAGAAACACCGTTGATAACACACGGATGTTATAGCAATTGCTGAACAGTGCTTACACTGAAGTCAACACCTCACCCCACCCCACCACAAGTAGGCTGTGTGTGCACAAGGGATTGGGAGGGGGCACAGCTGACCCCAGCTGACCCAAGGGGTATTCTATACAATATGACACCATGCTCAGCAATAAGTCTAGTAGAGAGGTTGGCAGAGTGGACATGCTTCAGGGACTGGCTGTGCATTGGTCACTTGGTGGTGAACCATTGTTTTCATTTACATCATGAAATATGACCAGTGAGCCACCTGCTGCAGGGAATGCTTTCCAACACTGTCTCAGCAGTGAGGGAAAGCAAAAGCAGAGAATTTCTCAGAGTCACCATGATTTCACTTCATTTCAGTGCTGCAACAGGCAATATGAATTAGTTGAATGTCATAAGTCTCTGGGGCCTTGTGGGTTTCATCCCAAAGTACTGAATGATCTAGGAAATTTTATGGCAGACCTCTTGATCATTTACCAATGGTCTTAGGAGGCTGGGGACATTCCCACTGTTTGAAAACTAGTCAGCATTGTTCCAATTTACAAGAAAGGCACAAGGAAATAGAAGAGAGTTAGAATGGAATGGAATAGAATAGAAAACATCACAAGAACATTTCTTGATCTTGACTTTGGTAAGGCTTTGACAGAGTCTCACACAAAATCATTGCTGCTATTGGTTTGATGGATGGACTTCCTAATGGATGGAACTGGCTGAATGGCTGCAGCCAAAGTTGCATTTCCTGGCTCTGTGTCCAAATGGAGATAATAGCAAGTGGTGTCATTCAGGGTTTTGTGTCAGAACTGATAATTTTGAGTATATTCATCAATGACATAAAGGGATTAAATACAGCCTCAGCAAGTTTTTGGATGACACTAAGCTGAGCGATGCAGTTGATATGCTAGAAGAAAGGGATGCAATCCAGAGGGAACCTTGACAGACTTGAGGAGTGGTATAATGTGAAGTTCAACAAGGTGAAGTGCAAGACCCTTTCTCTGGATTGGGCAAATCCCCAATATCAAGACAGACTGGAGGATGGAGGGATTAGGAGCAGCCATGCTGAGAAGGAGTTGGGGATATTGGTAGATGAAAAATTATATGTCAGCTGGCAAGGTACATTTGCAGGCCAGAAAGGCAATCATATCCTTAGCTCATGAAAAGAACTGTGGCAGTCAGCTGAGGGAGGCAATTCTTTCCTTTTCCAATTCTATCTGGTGAGATGCCACCTGGAGTGCTGCATCCAACTTTGGGGCACCCAGGATGTAAAAACATGGATCTTTTAAAGTGGACCCATAGTAAGGCCATGAAAATAATGAGAAGCATGGAATACCTCTCCAGTGAGGAAAGGCTGAGAGGTTTGGGTTGTTTAGCATGGAACAGAGAAGGTGGGGGGGAGACCTTATTTTGGCCTTTTAATATTTAAAGGTGAATACTAGAAAGATGATTTTTTTTTTTCTTTTAATGATGGCCACCTGTGATAGGACAAAAGCTAACAGATTAAAACTAAAAGGGTTGTGATGCACTGGAACAGGTTGCCCAGAGAAGCTGTGAATTCCCCAGTCATTAGAAATGTTCTAGGCCAAGCTGGATGGGGCTTTGAGAAATTTGATCTAGTGGGAGGTGTCTCTGCCTGTGGAGGGAGTTTGGAACTATAAGGTTTTTAAAGGTCCTTTTCAACCCAAACCATTATATGATTCTAGAATTCTAAGACCTAAAAACATGAAGCTCATTCTTTTTGCCCTTTCCACAATTCAATAGATTCCATTTCCATTTTCTTTCTCTGTGTTGTAAAACACAGTATAAAATACAAGTTAGAGTTATAGATTTCACTATATTCTAGTGAAGGGCAGACATTCTAAAACTATCTTCTGTGAATTTACTTTTGGTGTCAGTGGTTCATGGTAGCAATTTAACTATATATAATGTATCTGTTATCACTTCATGTGATATTTCAAGTATAGTTGAAAAGATTACACCAGAATACTCTAAAACCGCCACTTTGACTCGTACTTGGAACATTACTGTACTGCAGTTTTCACAAATACTATTATTTACATTGATACATTGGTACCTAAAATACCCATTCTTCTCATAATGTGTTGTAAGACTGTATAACAAAGCTTTGCTTCTAAAAAGAAATTTAGTATAAGATGATAGCTGAAAGCCACTGTATCAGTCAAATCCTGAGAGGGAAAAAATAGAAAAAACCAAGCCAAGATAATATGTAGAATCTCTTATTTAACTCTAGTGTGCGCTACATTAAATTTCCAAACCTCGCTTGCATTAGTTGAACTATCCATTATAACTCATTTACAGTTGAAAAATTACTTCAAAGATATGTGTACAGAAATGTTCAAAATCATTCAAGTTTAATACACAGTGTAACTTTTCTGAACCATGTTTACTGAAGAAATACAATCCAGCTTCCCAGTCTGCTATGAAGGTCATACATATAGCTATTTTTCTTGAAGACATCAAGACCTTAAACGGAATTTCAACAATTTTATGCAATTAATTTTTACATGATTTTTCAAATACAAACATAGTATTATTTTATAATCAATGTTAATTAATTATTTCACATATTGTGGTATCAGAAATTAGCATGTAGTAATTACAGACAGTCAAATTATTTTACTAGCTTGGGCTGGAATACAGCTAATTTTATTCATCGCAGATTGTGTCGTGCTATGTTTTTGATTTGTGACTAAGAGAGTGTTGGTAACACACTGGTGTTTTAGTTATTGTTGAACAGTGCTTACTTTAAGTCAAGGACTTTTCATCCACTCATTCTGCCCAGCCAGTCTTGGGATGCATGAGAAGCTGAGAGGAGACATAGCTGGGACAGCTGACCTAAATTGACCAAAGCGATACCCCATACTATATTGTCATTCTCAGCAATAAAAGACGGGGGACAAAAGGAGGAAGGAGATGATGCTCTGAATTACAACATCTGATTGCTCAAATCTGTTTGTCCGTTACATACGGTGAGCTCTGCTTTCCTTGAAATGGCTGATCGTCTGCCTGGCGAAGGTAAGCAGTGAATAAATTCCTTATTTTGGTTTGCTTTCGTGCAGAGTTTTTGCTTAATCCTTTAAACTGTCCTTATCTCAGCTTTCACCATTCTGATTCTTTTCCCCACTGCATTGCGAGGGAAGTGAGCAAGTGGTTGTGTGGTGCTGAGCTGCCTACTGGGGTTAAGCTACAACAGTCCTTTTTGGAACCCAAAGTGATTCTTGAAGGGTTTGTGATAAGGACAGATTTCAGTGTGATAGACTGAATTCATAGCTGCTATAACTGCTCAGCTATAAACTGCCAGTCTCCTTTGCTTTCCATGGGGCTTGCTTGCCTTATTGTATATAAAAGTCTAGTGCTAGTTAGTGGCTGCTTTCACCGTTTCCTGTATTGCTTATCATCTTACTGTGCTATGCCTGGGAACATTTTGATAACAGCAACAACAATCTGCCTTGCTTAGCAGATGGACAGGGCATTTTTGCTCTTCCTGTGCTGCTGTACTGTATAGGCTGGAACTTGAATGAGAACTCCAGTCAAAGGGACTATGACTTGTGGATAAGTCTGCATGGGAACAGGGATGCCTCATAAGCATTTGTGTCCATCAATAAGGCCATTTCAGAACATTCCAATGTCCAGAGTTATAGTGTTTGTCTTCCCAAGTAGCTGCTAGGCATGAGAAAACCCTGCTTTTCCTTAAAAAACATCTGCCTGCAATAGGAAGAAGGGAATGAGTTCCTTACATTGCTTTTCTTGAGCATGTGGCTTTTGCTTTAATAAGCTTAAGCAATCAGGGAGTATTCAGGCAGCTCTGTGGTGCTTAGCTGCCTACTGGGGTTAATTTACAACAATTAACAAAGACACTTTTAAGTAAGAATACTTCTTTATTTCTTGTTTTCCTATTATTGTTCAAATTTATTGCTTCATTGATAGAAATGAGATTTCACTCTCTTCATGTCCAACTTCTGATAAAATTGCAAAAAAACAGTAACCCTGTGATAAAGAGTTAAGTTTGTTATTATGGTAATGGTCAGACTAAGAGTCTGACTTCATCACTAAACTGAAATTATAGATGCTTTATAAGGCATTCCACTGGTATTTAGATATCTCAAATGAACTTTTGGTCTTACTTCCTGTGAAAAACCAACTGATTTGAAATGTGTGCCATATATTTCTTTAATTTGAACTTGTTTAACAGATGGGGAATGATGGGAGGAAAGAAAGAAGCTATCAATGGCATTTCAAAAAGCCTAGGTGTATTCAGGAAGTTTGTAGTAGAGCAAACATCTGAACTCTAAGACTTGTAATCTAGGGCCAACTCTGTTATAGTGGAATGGTTTAGCATCCTAAATAAATTAATAAAGGACAAATATCTGACTTTGCTATTCTGTTACCACTTTCCCTGAGGCATTTTTAAGGATTCTGAGGGAAAAAAAGGATATAGAGTTTCATTGTTACTGATTAAACAAATGTATAATCCTTTATAAGTTATTTCAGGTGTCCATGTCTTTGATTTCATTTGTGCTTTGTTAATATATACATTTAAAAACAACAAATAAAAGTTGTCTACAATTTTAAAAAATTCTCTGTGAATTCAATGTAAGTAGTTTTAAATTACTTCAGAGCATATGAATAAGAAAGAAAGTTAAAAAAAATTGGGAAAGTTGTGTCTATCAAGTGCCAAAAAAGTGAATGAATGACCATTACATGTAAAACCTCCTCATTTCTTTGTTATCATTACACTGTACTTAAACTGATCTGCATACCAGGGAGCATTAGATGAAATGCAACTTTCAGTATTATGAAACAATCAGACTTAACAGAATATAGCAGGATACAAAATACTTTGTTCTTTTGCATCAGTTGTGTTTTAACCTTATCAGAAAGTCAGATCAAAACTACTGTTCAATAATTTGAAATGCATATAGCATAAAATAAAATACAAATGTCCCTTTAGGGACCTAGAATTAATGTTTTCAAATGGAAGATTAAAGACAGTGAAATTATGCCTTTGAATTCAAAGGCTCAGGAACAATAATACTGATCTGGTATTTCAAAGAACATAATTCATACTGACTTGAACAATTATGTTCACAGGTAAGAAAGGTTTTTTAAAACTGTTGTGGGATCTTCTTGCTTTTTCCATTAATAGTGCAGGACAACCAAATTTCTCAATTATTATACCTCAGATACTGAAAGAATACTGGTGTTTTTAACACTGGTACGTGGAAAAGAGAAGCAATCTGAATTAAATAAGATAAAACTCAAGATGCCCCTTACTGCGGTGGTGGTGTCGAGGGACCGATGCCGCGTTTTTCCCCCGGGGTCCCTCGTGGAGACGCTTTGGCGGCGCTCTGCCAGCACCCACGCGTGCACACAGCCTCGCCCTCGCAGGTGGGCGCGAGCAGCCGCTCTCACACGCGGTCTGTGCGCGTGCTGGAGACGCAGAGGCGGGAGGGATTCTCTGCGTGCAGTTCCGAGGCGTTTGTTGGGTCCGCACCACGGACCGGGAACAAACGCGCTCCAAGGGGAACAGAGGCAAAGAACCCCGAACAGTCACCCACACCTGGTTTTATCCCGAGGGGTCCCGGGGCGGGCAGAGCATCAAAAACCAATAATCTGAGGGCTAGGGGGTAGGGGCAAGGTTGAGTGACATAACAGGGCCAATGGGAGGGGGGAGGGAGGGGAGAGAGGACCAGGGGCCAGTGGGGTCCCGACGAAGGGAGAACTTTCTGGCACAGTGATGTGGGGAGAGACCACTTGGTAGCAACACGGGGGGTGTAATGTGGACTTAGCCACCACAATAGCACCCTGAAAGTCTATTCGTCATCTGTTATCTCCTCCATAAATGCAGCATGTATGATTGGTATATGCAAGCGGACAACGTACTTTTCAAGGCCATTGGTGATTTGCCTGCATACCCAGTATGTGAACAAAATTAAGAAAGTATGCTATAATTCTTTCTGGTTTGGCTACGTATATCTTTTCCACAAATAGGCTTTTATTTTCTTGATTTTTTTTTTGTCTTATGAGAAATCAATACAGCAATTGTCATAGGTGAATTTAAAAATTGTCTTCTTTGAGTGTTGTGCCATGTTTATTTTTAAAACCCTACAAAACTCACCTTCCCTGTTATGATTGCTACCCCAGTAATTCACAGATATTGAGGAAACCCAGTGTTTGGTCAGATCCTATTACAGTACATATTCTATAAATACTATTTTAAAAATTGTCTCTCCCTCAAGTAGTTAATAAACTTCTAAAACTGTTTTATAGAGGCAAATGTCTACAGAACACTCGAAGGTGCAACTGATCTGTTTTGTTCAAAGTGCTTTGCAAACAGAGAACTTGAATGATGGTTGGGTTACTCAGGCTACTTCCCTACAGCTGTACTTAGCTGTGTATATTGTTTGTCTTAACACCTAATTTTTCACTTTTGAGATAATACTGACTCAAATGTTCAATGCTATTTTGACATGGATTCCTGAAGACTAAATGTGCTTTCTGTGGTTACTGATACGCTTTACCCTGGCAGAATGCAAATCATTTAACTGCTGTTTTGAAAATCTTGTTCTAGGCTCTGGTTGCCAATATGATATTAACTAGGGTTTTTCCTTTTAAAAGGTTTTCCTCTCATTTAGGCATCATGAAAGAAGCAAAAGGCTGTCCTTATGGGAGTTTAGTTCTTTTTCTTGAAAACTTGTTTTCTTTTATTTTTCTATTAATTATTTCCTTGGTTTTTTTAAATTTTATTTGTATCTTTGTAGTTTCCTTATTTATCTGTCTTTTCTCTCTACCATTCTCCTTGTTTATGACTTTGGCATTAATATTTTTTGCATTTAAAATTAATGTATTGACTAAAAAGGAGGAAAACTTTATTATCTGAAAAACTACTATATTGTGTCCTCTTACAATAACCATTTTTTCCAAGTCTTACAGATTAATTTAAAAATCAAGGGAAAGAAAACAACTTTGACATTTCCAAGTATCACAAGGGCCATATTTTTTATTTGGTTAATGAGGATATGCTTAATATACGATTCCTAAGATCCTTTCTAGCTTATTCACATGTCTATTAGAAAAGATGATCCCAGTAGGAGATACTGTCATCAAATAGATTTGTCTTCAGAGGAACACAAATTCAAGCTGCTAAAAGTTCAGCTTCTATTTACTGTATTTTTCTTAGCTGTCACAGAAATGAAACCATCATTGTGTTTGCTCCATATTGAGCAACCTGGTCTAGTGGGAGGTGTCCCTGCCCATTGCAGGGGGCTTGGAACTAAATGCTCTTAAAGGTCCCTTTCAATTCAAACTATTATATGATTCAATGATGCTATAAGCTGTCGCTAACTCCTTCATTTTTGTTTTCCAGATTTTACTTTATACTCCAGAAAGCCAAGCATAGAGCACGAAAAAAGTGAACAGTAGTCACTGAAGTTCATTATAACTAATATCTGATAATATGTATGAACAGGGACTTAATGAACAATAAATATAAAACATTTGTTTTCCAAGAAGTTATAATGTCATTGGAAACAGGAATCAATGGGGACTTTGAGCAGATCTCACTGAAAGGGGAATACAAAGAAAAAAAGCATGCTGAAAATTGTCATCATCATTGGCACCTCCTGCATTTGGAGGAACCCCACAGAGGAGGATGTGTATCCGTGTTCCCTCCTTATAACTGCTTTTACCATTCCCTATGGGCATTTTCCCCCTTAACTTGTTTCCCTCTCTCTCTCTCGCTCTCTCTCATTCTCCCTCCTTTAGTTCCTCCAAGATAACCTTTGTAATTATAGTTCAGGTATGCCATCAGCTGCATGTTCTGCTAATAAATGTTCATATATATGAACCTGCCTTAATATTCTTTCTGTGCTAATAAATGTTCTTATAGATGAACCTGTCTTAATATTCTTTCTGCAAATAGCATATATTTAGTTAGAAAGTCACAATAATTTTGTAAATTAAAGGAGAAGACAACGTTGCGGTATGTATTGTTATTATTTATTTCTCATCAGCCTTTTAATACAGTTCAAAATGGGCAAGTACTGGTTCTAGCTGCTTCAAGTAACTAGGAATTTTAGTTCTGTTTCATGTTTAAACTTTGTTGGAACAATTTTGTCTATTACACCCCTGAAGCAATAAATCATCCAGCTTCCCTAACTGCCCTTCCTGTCATTTGAGAATTTCAACAGAAATATAAGAAACACCCACCTCTTTTGATCAGATCAAAGATTCCTTTAAAAGCTTGTATACCAATTTATCACCAGGAAAAGACATGTTTCCCCTCTGTATTTTATAAATTATTTGGTTATTTATCTTTTATGCATTTTTCAGAAGGCCTTTTCCCTCTTTTAACATCTAATGAGGTCATACCTTTATTAAGTGGAAAAAAAGGTTGTTAAAAGAAAGCTTATATATCTAATCTATTGACTTTAAAGTAATTTTTACTGTAATTTATGCAGGTATACTTATATATTAGCTTAAAAATATAATTCCATATTTGATTTATATGATGAAAAAAGCTGAGTAACGAAATAAATTATCTCCTAATTCTGTTAGGGAAAGATTTAATTCCATTATATCAGTATTAATTAGTACAGGACATGTACTATACCTTCACTTTATAACATGTATTGTTTTTCAATTAGTTTTTGATTGTTTTAAATATTTGTGCAATGTATTTTCTCTTTTTCTTCCCCCATCCCCTGACTTTTTATCTGCATTTTTGTATAATAGACATCTTGTTATGACTAAACAATGTTCTAAAGCTGCAAAAACAAAACGCAGCAGTGTTTCTACTTGACATGCAGAAATATATATAGAAAAGTTACTTTCTAATACATTTTTATGGTACCTTAAAATATGTGCACTAAGATAATCTAATTAAACAAAAAAAATTACATTATGTAAAATTACCTGCACTCCTTTGGAAGCAAGGTACCATATGTAGTGGTTTTAGTACTATATTCATGTATATGGTTACGAGATATTTCAGTGGTTCAAAGGTGTGTCTTTTTCTTTTGAGGTATCTACTAGCAAGATGTAAGGACAACATATGAATCATAAGGACATAACATTGAATTGAAAATCTGTCAAAATAAGGGGAGTAAGACACTGTGTAATTTGTCTTGCACAGGTGAAATCCATCCTTTTGGTATCTGAAGATAGTTAATAACTGGAGAAAAAGAAAGAATTCCCTCTACCACTCTCTAGAAGCACTTGGAGCAGATGAATAAGCAGAATAAAGGAACGTCTGAGTATGTCTTGGTGAAACACTATCAAGACTTTGGTCAAAATTAGCTTGAATGTTCACTCTACACATTTGAAAATTCACGTTGAGTAGAGATGTATCAATAGTAAGTACAGGAATATCACACCAAGAAGTATCAAGCTTGTGTTTCTACAATTCTGTTACATAATAGATCTATTGCCTGCAAACTTGGAGAGCTACCATCTGCCTGTTTTCAAGGCAACCAGATCAGGCTTCCCACAAGCTGACAGTACAATTTAGCAAAAATATGGATAGAATCTTCAGGAAGAGACAAAGCATTTTAATACTTATTTCAGGACACATTTGATACATGTTAATACATGGACATGTTGAGGATACCCCTCTAGAGAATTTAAAAATGAAGACCTGCTGTATAATTCTATAACTAATTTCAAAACATATTGAACCAACATCTGAGATACAATATTGTGATATCCCTCACATCCACTACCCATTAAAAAACACTGATTCCTGGGATTCACGGGGTGGAAGCAGTGACTGATTGTATTGATGATTACAATTGAACTTCTATTTTGACATTTCGAACTGTTGGACACTGTAAGATTACTTATGTTATTGCTTTTAAGGTTTCTATCTTTCCTCCTATTATCTCTCCTCATCACCTCTATAGACAACCCATAAAGTCAAGAGGACTGCTAGGGAAGAGATAATTATTACAATGTTTGAGGCACGGGGTAGCTGTTAGGGACTGAAAATAGTTCATGCCTCAGACATTGAGATAAAGTTTTAAAGAAGCTGCAGCCACAGAAACCTCCTTGAAGAACTTTGGACTGTAAGTCAAACTACTGAGATCATATAAAGGGAAAACCCATTCTTTCATCAACCTCAGGCCCGGGGAGAAACAAACAAGTAAACAAAGAAAAGAATGTGAGCCAAACCCAGCAGCAGCCGTGCTAAGATTCATCCCTGGCTGAGTTTGGGGTGGGTGAGACCACAGCCCACAGAAGCCAGGTTTACGCAGACTCCCCCTGAAATGAGGTGGGGGAGGAGGTTTCGGGTGTAACCTCTGCTCAGGGGCAGTGAGCACCAATCCTCCCTTTTACTCAAACTGGCCCAGCTGTGGAACCCCCAACCCCACAGGCCACATCCATGGGACATCCACGTGAGAGGCTTTGCCCCACAGAACTGCACGCGATGCAACAGACCCAGAGTCTGCTGTAAGAGACTGCCCCCTCCCCAGGGGAACATGCCCGGACATTGCCACCTGGCTCGAGGGTATATAAACCCATCGGATTCTATGCTTGTGGGGGTCCTTCACCACCAAGAATACCAGCTGGAGAGGATCAATGGAATATCCTTGGGATGCACGGAGTAGTGATATTTTCCTTATTCTGTCCCTGTCACTTCTTTCTGTCCCCCCCACCTATTTTCTACTTCTTTCTTTCTCTCTCTCTCTCATATCTACCATCAAAAAACCCCTTACTATTGACTGGCATATGGTCTCGTTTGCACCTTAATTCGGGCAGAGGACAACATTTGAGTCTGAATTGTTTTCTTTCTTTTCTTTTATTTTGTTTTTCTTCCTGACCCATTTTTTTATTTTATGAAGTTTTTGTTTCCAGAGGTTCAATGTTAGACAAAATAGAAACATAAAAGATAAAACACAAACCCATTACCATTTCTTTTTTGTCAAATGAATTATTGTCATTTAAAAACCAAGCAATAATCCACAATGGCACTGAGTCATCAATAATCATTCATTCCTTCACTAACTCTTAAGGAGGATCTATTTCCCACTGAAGTTAATGACTAAGCTGCAGCTGTTTTCCATGAGGATAAAAGTAGGTGTCTTTAGCATCCAGGCTGTCATACGTATTGAAAATGCTGAATGAAAAAAGATATTTCAATCAGAAAAAAAAAAATCTACTTATTAAATATAATCAAAAAAGTATACTGGAAATCTATCTATTAAAAACAAACAAACAAACAAAAACCCCCACAAAAAAAACCAAAACCAACCCCCCCCCAAAAAAAAACCTAAACAAAAACACCCTCTATGCTCATCTTTGTCCGGTCTTACTCCAATACAGCTTTTCCCATTTCCTTTGTTTCTGCTGATTAATAAAGAGATAGGGGCTAAATGACCACTTTTTTTACTAAAAGAGTCTTGAAATTTTTTTTTTTAAGCCCCTAAGTATTGTGGATTTTGTCATATGAAAACTCAGGAATAATTAAACTTCTGCATTAAAACATTTTAGAAAAGTAGATTTCTGTTTCCACCAACTTATATTAAAATATGCCGAGGATTAACAGGAAGTGACACACTTGCAACAAATCTTCCAGTGGTTTTATTTTCCTGCTTCACATCTATAACTATTTTGCAAAAGAGATATCATAGTTATTGTATATCTATGATATATCTATATGTATTGAATATTTATATCTACATATAATACTGTGTATTATTGTATATAATATAGTTATTTATAACTACTATTGAATCTAGTAGCTTTAATTAAGCAATAATTAAGCTTCACAGAAGCATAAGCATAGCAAATATTATCTGTTTCATCTGTCATTTGGTTGAACGAATGTTCAGCATAACTTTTCCATGACACAGTTTCAGTATGCTTAATAAATAATTTGTTATAATAGACCAAAAATTAATATGAAAGTGCAAGAAATTGCCTCTTTCATGTGTGTCAGAGATGTTAAAATAGTTCATTTTGTGATGCTTTTTTTAATGTTGCTGAATATATATAGTAAGAAAAGAACTATTTTAGCAAGCATCATATCAAATAATTTACTTCCAATATCTTCTATCATTAGACAGATTAAAGCACAAAAAAAAATCATAGAAATGCACTCAATATGTACATATGTGCTGCAAAACAGTAACAGAAATGTTTCTTCTTTCAAATCTTTACAAATTACTTCATTTTCTTTCAAAACATCATTATATGATTTTGAAAAAATATGAAAGGTGAATATTTTCATTTAGAAAAAAACAGGGCACACCTAGAAGCTGAAGTGAAAGAATCCAAGATTGTTAGAAGGAATAAAAACAGAGGATACATATGAGAAATGAAGGATACAGATGAGTTCTGGTACCACTCTCCTTGTTGAATGTAATGGTGGTTGTTTCCCCCACAGCATTTTAATCATGTACTATTATTTACGAACAGCTATAGCAATAGTGTTCTGTCAGGCAGTTCTATTTTCCATTACTGCAGTCTCTCCTGGACATTTTATGATCATCTATGAAATCAGTTGTGTCTGAAAGAAAGCTGTCTGCAGTAAATTTATTTATTGAAAGGTGGTGGCGAGACTTTCTTTAAGAAAAGAAGGATCAATTCAGCAAAAAAAAACCCTCCCAAACCAGCAGCCACTACCAGGCTTCTCGCTGCTTTTAGACATAAAACTCAAATCCTCTTGCTTTCAGCAAGCAGGCTAACACAAATAAAACTTGCAGGTTTCCCAAGCATTGCCACCGACTTGTTTGACTGACTTGTTCTGATGCTGTGGAAAGTAACCTGCAGTTTCCTTCAGTTATACAGACTTAAGAATACTTGATATGTTTACTCTCAATTTAGAAGGCTCCTTCAGGACTATGTATGGGGAAGAAAACAACCTGCCTTTCCCATCTCAGCTCATTCCTGTGAACAAAACTTATAGCATAACACATCAAAACACTTTGAAATACTGATTTTTTTTTCTCTACATGTTATCCTTTTACTAAAACAGTGAGAGGGACCAATCTGATTTTTCTTTATGCCTCAAGGTGTGTTATACATGAGGTGAAAAATTACTCTAGGGGCTGTACACGTGCTGGGAGCCCTGCCCCAGGGAGGCTTCGCCTGGCAGCCGCTCAGGGCAGAGAAAGCTTCCGCGATCGGGCTGCAAGCGACCCCCCCTTGCTGGTGGGGCTGATCCCCGGATGCCTGGGGAAAAAATACCCAGGAAATCGGGCTATGGGAGGGGCTTTAGCACATAAAAGCACTGAACTGCACCACAACCCGGGGTCATTTTATTTGGGTGTCTTGGAGGGAGTGGGGGCTCTCTCGGAGGGTCCGCTTGGACCTCCTTCCCCTCCTTGCTTTTTTTCTCCCTGCGGTGCTGCTTCTTCCCTGGCTGTCTGTCCTGTCCGCACCTGTCCTGCCCTGGTTCGCTGCTTCCCCGAGGCAGCTCGACCCCACGGCACCCCGGTGCTCCGCTGTTTTCCGACGGAGCGGCCGCCGCCGCCCGCAGCCGCCGCGCCCCGCCCCTGAGAGCCGCAGCTGCTCCGCGAGTGCGCCCGCGGCCGCGGCAGCCTGTTCTGCACCGACGGGAGGGACACGCAGCCCGCTGCTGTTTGGAAATCGCGCCCAGCCTGCCACAGGAACGGATGTACAGGACTATAGAATCAAATATGAAAATTCATGAATTTCAAATATCTATATTAAAGTCAATCAGTCCCTTATAGAATCATATAACCATTTAGGTCGAGATCATCAAGTCCAATCTGTACTTTAGGACTTCAAAGTCTACTCCTAAGCCATGTCTCTCAACATGTCTTTTAAATACTTCTAGGGCATGTGACTCAACCACTTCCCCAGGAAATTCTTCCAATGTTGACAACCTTTTCAGGGCAGACATTTTCCCTAACATCCATTCTGAAGCTCCCTTGGGGCAACTTGAGGCCATTTCCTCTCATCCTACTTGTTACGAGAGAAGAGACTGACCCCACCTTGCTACCACTTCCTTGTGGCAGGTACATATGCTTTTTATTTGCAGGTTTTTTTGACGTTTTTTCTTTAGCTTTTCTCAGACATTTCAGTCTATTATCAAGTTATAATTTGTCTTTGACCAAGTTATAACCCGTCACTACTATATGATTACAATCCATTTGTCTTTAAGATTTCTTTTTATTAAGCACTTGCATAGGACTGAGGACTTTGAACTGCTGTAGAAAATGGTTCAAAGGATTATATATGAGAGAAGCCAATATTGGTTGTGGTAAGCTAGGAGAGAAATGCTCATCAGTTAGAGACAGATTGTACTAGAGAGACTGAAATATGGATGACAAATCACATATGCAGAAAATGATCCCTCACTGCTCCCCTTACAAGTATCCAAAAATCCTTAAAATACCCATTTTTTTTTTTCCTTTGGTATGCTCAGCATTTTGACTGTGTCTGAGAAATTAGTTTGACAAGGCATTTGAGTTTACATATGCCAGATGATGCTAAGTGGGCAATGAATGTTATTTCTGTCTTGATTCATGTATTTTTAAAATATACTTTATTAAACACATCCACCTTTAAAATGGAAAATACATAATTTATAAATGTATGTACTTCTAATGGGAGAGTAGTAGAGCAATCTTCAATGAATGAGAAATATTTATTCTCTCTGCAACACAAAATTACACTTCTCCGTGGAGGGCTCTTCCCTTGCAGGTGCATACCATTGGCTGTCAGGACCGGTTCTTGGGCAGGATATACAGAATTCCTGTTATGGAGGGTCTGACTGTTACGTTACTATTTTCTGTAATGATACTGACCATGCACCTAATGATAGATGCTGACAACACCTCCTCACTCCAGGGAGATAATGCCCTGCAAGCACTCCACCCACACACTTCTGGTTAATCTCTGACTTCATCTTAGAAGACGGAAAAGACAGCATGATGACATATTAATCTGTTCACCTACAAAATATTTTATTTTCTTCATTCATGTTTTGTCAGTCTACTAATCCAAATTATGTCATTAAACAAAAAAGTGTTCTTTTTAACTTTCTGTAAAATGATATACTAAAGATCCTTCCTATTGAAGGTGGAAACAGACTCAGAGGTGTCCATCAAAAGGATGAGGGGCAAAAACCTCAGTTCTAACAGAGTTTCTGATTAGACCTTAGAGAAAAAATACCTACCACAATTAGAATGGTCAAACACAGGCTGCCCAGCAAGGCTATGGAAACCATAGCCTTGGGGAGATAGACAGCCTGACCTAAATTACTCCCCTCTTTGAGCGGTGGATTGGACAAGATGACCTTTAGTATCTTTGACAACAGATATCATTCATTCTTTGAGCATAGTTATACTGTGGTCATTGCTATACCATCTGAATGCAAAAAGCATTACCATTTCAGTGATAATGTGTAAATTTTATACATGTATACTTATATTTTAAAGCATGACATAGTCTAGAGAAGTTGTAATAAGATACAAGACATATTCAAATAGATCTTTATAACAGAAGAATTTCTTTCAATCAGTAGAACTTAGATTCTTGTTTCACAGTCCTGCTTTCTTGACAGAGACCTCAATTTTTCCTAAATGTATGTTCTCAAAAAATAATTGAAATCAGCCTAAAACTAACTCCTTTAATAATGTACATAATGCTAAGACAGTCTTGATCTCTGTTAAAATAATTATACATTTTATCCTAGTAATGGAAACTGCCTGGGCTGATAAATCCAGGTTTGTACTTCATCTAGTTTTTTGTGTCACACATAGAAACAGTATATTTCTGAGTCCTGGTAGCTTTGGAAAACCTTAGAATATAGGAAATAGGAAACACTCACTTCTTCCAAGCAGTTATTCCCGAGACCTTACAGTGACTATACTGACAAATATTTGAGGGTCATAAAAGGGAAAGAAAGGGGTCACTGAATTCCAATCAACATGTCATCTACTTCTTTCAAGAATTACTCTTCATGTATTTGTAGGGAAGAAAAATACAGAGATGATTATACTAGAAGAAATTAAGTATATTTATTTATATTCACTGTTTGAAATCTAATTTGTAAAGACATTATCACTACACTTCACTTTCAGATTTTTTTTTTGTTAAGAGACTGAAATTTCTAGCTGAAATTAGTTCTACACCTAATGTAGAATTAACTCTGTTACCAAATGAAGAAGTTCAAATAATCTTTCCTTTAGGAGTGCAAGAACTCTCTGGGGAAAATGTAATGCCTTTCACAAGGCATTCACAAAAAAGGTCAAGAGGTGGACCCATGTGAACCCCACGAGGTTCAACAGGGCCAAGTGAGAGGTCCTTCACCCAGTTCACAGCAATCCCTGATATTAATACTGGCTGGGGGATGAAGGGATTGCTAGCAGCTCTGCCAAGAAGGAATTGGAGATGCTGGTGGGTGAAAGGCTGAGCATGAGCAGCCAATGAGCACTTGCAGATCAGAAAGACAACTGCATCCTGGTCTGCATCAAAAGAAGCCTGGTCAGCAGGGTGAGGGAGGTGATTCCTCCACTCTACTCTGTTCTGGTGAGACCCCACCTGGCGTGCTGTCCCCAGCTCTGGACTTCTTAGTACAGGAAAGACATGGGTCTGTTAGGGAGGAGGGCTGCTGGAT
Source organism: Gymnorhina tibicen (assembly GCA_013399875.1). Classification (NCBI taxonomy): domain Eukaryota; kingdom Metazoa; phylum Chordata; class Aves; order Passeriformes; family Artamidae; genus Gymnorhina; species Gymnorhina tibicen. The sequence continues at coordinate 41,275 of VXAZ01003187.1, forward strand.
GGGACCATCAGAGCCTGGAGAAGAGAAGGCTCTGGGAAGATGTTATTTGTAACTTTTTGATACTTGAAGGGGGCTAGTAAAAACAGTTTAAAAGTGTAGATTTAGACTAGATATAAGGAAGACATTTTTTTACAGTGAAGGTGGTAAAACAATGGAACAAATTGCAGAGAGGTGGCAGATGCCCTATCACTGGAAATGTTCTTGGTCAGGTTGGATGAGGCTTTGAGAATGTAATAGGTGTTCCAGAAATGAGATAACAGTGAAAGGAAGAAGCATATTTCAACTCCTCTGGCATCAGTCTCCAAAAAGGGACACAACCCTTCCTTCCCCTTAAGGAGGAATTGCAGAGCATGAAGAAAAAAAAAAAAAAGATTAACACCAGGAAGGCAATTAGGCCTCTCCATTGGCAAGTGGAGGCTTATTGAGTAGTGATGATAGCCCATACATTTTAATTAAAGATCATCATGAAAATAATTTAGGTTTCAGTGTTTTAAATGGATGTACCTGCCAAATGCTGGTGTGTGGTCCTTAGGATCAGACATCGATTCCAGCCTTGGTAGAACCTCGGAGTCTACAATGTGTGTACTACAATGTGTGTATTAATGAGTGTAGCCAATGCACTCCCTCACTGAAAAATTAATAATGATTTCTGCTGTGGCACATAATGGAATTTCTGAAGTCATGACTGGGAAACAACAAATTATCTCCAGAACTCACTCCCCATATAACTCAGCTGTCTAGGCAGTTGGGAAAGCAGACAGGAGGTGGTATTTAACAATTGATTATTGGTATCTGAGTGCTAATACAGCCACTCTAGCAGCTGCTGTACCAAACATTGCAAATTTAACTGCTACTTTGCAAGCAGATGTACACCCATTGATGGTAGTGCTAGATATAAAAAAATATGTTCTTTATGGTTCCCTTGAGGGAGGAGGATAAAGATAAGTTGCCTTTCACTTGGAAGGGAATACAATACACCTTTAGCAGACTCCCACAGAGGTATAAATATTCACCTAGAATTACTCATGCCACACTTGCTGAACTTTTGCAGAGAGACTCACTCCCCCACGATGTGAAACTGTAACAAAATATATGGATGATATTCTGATTGGAGAAACTTCCCCTGAGAAGGTGGGGGAAGAGGCAGCAGCAGTATGGCAAGCAGTAAATAACGCAGAAATTTAAATTCCATCTGGAAAATATCTGGGACCAAGTAAAGAAGGGCAAACCCTGAGTGTGGAAATTGGAGCATAAAGAGGCAGTAAAAATTTTAACTGAAGAGTTAAAATATCAGTCACTGAGACCAGGACACTCACACAACCCTATTATAGCTGAATGGGGTTTCTATATTTTATTGTAGCACATATGTAATTGAAATTACTGTTTTCCCTTGGTATGTCTAGAAATTACCTTAATTTTTATGATAATAAATATGATTCCAATGAAAAAAAGTGGTTTTCCCCTTTAAATGGGACAAAATTTAATTTAACAGAAGTCTGACAAATGTTTGACCTCAAGTTAGTACGTTTGTTTGTGTAGAATTAGTTGCTTCCCCTCCCTCCTCCTCACCCTTTTATTTTCTTAAACCTGAACTGACTTAGGGAAGCGTAAGATTTCCATGTAGGTGAATATTTACAATAATAGATCTGGATTTTGCTTCACTTAAGGATTTTGTACTTCTGCATTTCATATTTCTTGTCCACAGTTTTATTCTAGAATTGTATTATATACATAGGAAGCAAATTATAGTTAAAATAATATACTGAGTAATGTATGGAAGGTCAACAGACAGCTTGTATTTTTACCCTTTCCATTTTCGTTAATTGATCTATTTGAACACTATGCCTTTTTTTTCTTATATGAAACATCTTTTTTTCCAAATCTCAGATAACCAAACTGGAATAATAATTAACAGTGTACCTACGTGCTTCTGTATTACATATATTGTGATTCAGATTTTATCCAGAACTTTGTATTCACTGCATGAAGCTTTTGTGCCTGTTTAAAGTACCCATTGCTCTTCTTTTGGATCCATTTCACTTCTTAATGGACCAATGACTAAATAGAGCATTTCTATTGAAATGATAAAAAGGCTTAGCTTTGGCACTTAACAAACTATAATTAAAGTGACACAGAATAGTCTCCTGAACTTTGTTAAACCAATTAGTGAAGCATACCCTTACATTTTCTTCTCAAAATAGTGAAATAAATTCCAAAACCCATCAGCTGGCTGATCAACAGTTCCAAATGATACCATCCCAGTGAAATAAATTACTAAATTCCCATTGATTTCTTTAGTGTTAAGATATCCTACAATAATAAATGATAAAAAATAGTCCACTAAGCTTAACATTTGGCATTAAACTTTTGATTTTGTTCTTACTCAAGCTAATGAATAACTCTTTACTTGTATAGAATTAGATTTGGAACTGAGAAAAATATGGAGGATATAAGCAGTATGATCTAATTAACACCTACCTGTCCTATCTGAAAACAAAATAAAAAACCTCACAAAAAGTTCTTAGAGAATAAACCATTATATTTTATCGATAAATGTCTTCTGAAAATGTGTTTTACAGTAGCTTAATATCATGAGTCATAGTGAGTCATAGTAGCCCCATTAATTATGTTGTGAAGTAGTGAGAAGGTGAAAAACCTGCATTGGTCTGGTGTGACAGAAATTACATTTTTAATAGTTACATAGAAGATAAAATTAGGTAGAAAACATCCTCACTGTTTTTTAGCATCCTACAAGAGCCAATAGCTTTAAAAAATTTCCAAACTATGAATTCAAACAACCCATAGAAGTTACGAAGACCTCCTCCAATCCTCGCATTTTTTATTAACTGTGTGTGAGAATAATTTGGTAATCCGAGACATCTGGCAACCCAACAGACATGTACAAATCCCATCTGCAGGTATAAATGCTTCTCTGCTTGCAAATGACAATATACACTAAATTGTGGTATAAAAATGTAATTATGTCATTATTTTTTTACCTTGTATATGAGTGGGTATGAAGAATAAACTTCACACGATTTCTTATTCCTGTTCCGCAAAATCAATTCTTAAATCCCAGAACACCAAGTGATGGCACTTGAGAAAGCACTTGAGAAAGCACTTGACAAAGGAATGGCATGCTTTACTTTTACTCTGTGTTCCATTTTCTTTGGTGTTTTCATTATCCTTTGATTCAGTATCACCAAAACCCAGGTCAAATACACCCATACCACCTGTGGTGCATCGAAATCTGGCTGGTAAGGAGAATCATTGAATCATAGAATGGTTTGGAGTGGAAGGGACCTTAATGATCACCTAGTTCCAACCCCCTGCCATGGGCAGGGACACCTTCCACTAGAACAGGTTGATCAGAGCCCCATCCAACCCGGCCTTGAATACTTCCAGAGATGGGACAGCCACACCTTCTTTGGGCAACCTGTGCCAGTGCCTCACCACCCTCAAGGTAAAGAATTTCTTCTCAACGTCTAACCTCAATCTCTCCTCTTTTATTTTAACGCAATTCCCCTTTGTCCTGTCACTATCTGCCCATGTAAAAAGTTTGTGTTTCTTTTTTTCCTAGGCCCCCATTAGGGACTTGTCGCTCTCCACTATGAGGAACTGTGAGGAGTTCTTTTAAAAATGGATGGTCAGGAACGAAATGAAGCCACACAAGGCAAACCTTGTATCTGGGAACCGTTTATTGGTAACAAAAGGAGAGGAAAACGAGTTGCCTGAGTGAAAGAGGGCTAGAAGAGACAGAAAAGAAGAAAGGAAAGTGGAAAAGGACTGGGGGAGAGGAGAGAGAGGGGACAGGGACAAAAAGAGGGCGTTACCACCAGCAGAATCAGGGCAGTGCTGTTGGTGTCCGGGCGGCAGGGTGTGCACGCACTGGCTGCCTGTCTGTGGCCGGGCTGGGTCTTAGCGAGCCTGCGCGGCTCCCGGAGGGGCGCGGCTCCACGGGCGCGGCTCCCACGGCGACGGCACCGGACACGCGGTGAGTGGGATGCTCGGGCAGGAGGACCAGGACCCTGGACAGGGTCACGGCGACCGGCTGGATTGCGGCAACAGGGCAGGTGGTGACAGATGGATTGGTGCGGCGGCAGAGTTGGATGCGGACAAAGACGCAAAGAGAAGTGGCAGGAAGGCGGTCAGGAGCACAGGAGGGCAGGGCAGGTGCCAGGAGGGCGAGCCAGCAGGCAGGCAGGCAGGCAGGCTGGGCCCAGGGCAAAAGAGGAAGCGAGCAAGAACAGTGAACAGTAGCAAGCCCCAGCGAGCAGCAGCGAGCCCTGACGGATTTGGTTTCTATACCCCCGTGGCCCTTCCCAAAGTCTGCCTGCCAGCAGGGACCCATTGGTCCAGTCCAACCATCCTGTGCCATCCATTGGTGGAGGGCTCCTCACAATCAGTTTGGAGAAGCCCCTCCACAGTGTCTCCTACTGCCTATCTTGTGTGGGGTGTTGCCAGGTGAAGTCACCCCAGAGACGGGGCTTCCCCCACTCCTGGCTGCCTCCTGCACGTGGCACATGTGCACCCCTCCTCCACATGCCTCTGACAGCCCTGACAACCAGAGTTGAGGCAAACTAAAATGGCTGAATTTGGCTCCTCACGGTACTGTAAGGCTGCTGTGAGGTGTCCCTAAAGCCTTCTCTTCTCCAGGATGAACAGGCCCAACTCTCTCAGCCTGTCTTCTTAGGAGAGGTGCTCCAACCCTCTGATGATCTTCATGTCCTTTCTCTGGACTTGTTCCAATAGGTCTACATCTTTGTTGTCCTGAAGACTCCAGACACAGTTCTCCAGATGGGATCTCACAAGGGCAGAGTAGAGGGAAAGAATCACATCCCTTGACCTGCTCTCTTGATGGATCCCAGGATGCAGTTGGCTTCCCGGGGTGCGAGCACACGCTGTTGGCTCATGTCCAGCCTTTCATCCATGAAAACCCCAAAGTCTTTCTCTGCAGCACTGCTCTTAATGAGTTCTTCTCCCAGTCTTTACTCATTTCTGGGATTGCCCTGACCCAGGTGGAGCACCTTGCACTTGGACTTGTTGAACTTCTTGGGGTTCTCGTGGAGCCACTTCTCAAGTTTGTCCAGGTCCCTTTGGATGGCATCCTCTCCTACTGTTGTGTCAACTGCACTGCTCATCTTCGTGTCATCTGCAGACTTGTAGAAAGTGCACTCAATCTTACTGTCTATGTCATTGATAAAGAAAATAAAGGTCATTGATCTCAAGGCACCACTTCTCACTGGCCTCCAGCTGGACATGGAACCATTGACCACAACTCTGGCTGCATCCATCCGGGCAATTCCTTATCCATCAAGTAGTCCACACCCTTCAAATTCATGTCTCTCCAATTTGGAGAGAGTGAGTCATATGAGGAATGGCTGAGGGAGTAGGGGTTGTTTAGCCTGGAGAAAAGGAGGCTCAGGGGAGACTTAACACTCTCTACAACTACCTGAAAGGAGGTTGTAGCCAGGTGAAAGTTGGCCTCTTCTCCCGGGCAACCAACCATAGGATGAGAGGAAATGGTCTCAAGCTGCAACAGGAGAGTTTCAGGTTGGACATCAGGTAGAATTTCTTTCCTAAAAGTGTGATCAAGCATTGGAACAAACTGCCCAAGGAAGTGGTAGAGTCACCACCCCGGAGGTTTTCAGGAAACAACTGAATGCGGCACTTAGCGCCATGGATTAGTTGACAAGGTGGTGTTTGGTCAAAGGTCTTGTCAAAGGTTAGAGGTCTTTTCAAATGTTAATGATTCTATGATTCTATGAATGATTGCACACAGCTTGCGTTATCCAGTTTCTGGTCCTATTTCTTCAGAGTTGAAGGACAAAGGTGGTGGGTTTTGTCCTTCTGGGAAATTTTATTAACTTTTTATTTGAAAGACATTTTTCTTACACAGCACAGATGGAGTAGGACTAATATCACCAATATTCTGAGAATCTTTTGGTTAGTAAAAACAATAGTTACACAACAAATGATTATTCTGTAGAATGCCTGCTGTAGTCATACTCGTGTATCTCCTTAACATCCCTAGCTCCTAGAGCAATACGAGTAACATATATCTCAAATAACAATATTAATACCAAATGCATAATGCATCTTTGAATACGAGCCAAAAGTAGCATGAAAATATGATGGAGTTCAAAATGGTGTGGATATTGGTATCAAGGATAGGAAAGTAATTAGTTTGCCCCATTTCTATTTTCTACTTTCATTAGTTTTACACTCATAGACCAATAGGCTACTTTCTGCTTGAGTCTTAAAAAGCACTGTCAATGTCTCCAAATATTTCCGCAAGAGAAGAGAGCTTTGTGAGAAAGGAAAAACCAAAATAAATAATTTAATAGTTCTTGATAGTTAAAACTGAGTTTCTGCAATATACATTCTATATAATTATTACATTATTGTATACATCCTTAAAAGGATTTTATGCGATAGAATGTACTTATTCAATACCTGTTTATGTAAGTTAAAAACATGCTATATTCTGCAAATCCTACTTCAGTATGATTTTCTCTTTTTTATGTTATGTTTATCAAATAAACTTTAGACCATTAACAAAAATGGGCAGTATTACTGCCTTTAAAAATACTTTTTAAAATAACTATACTTCATATGCTAAAAATATCTGATATCTTAAAAATCTATAAAAGCCTTTCTGCTGCACTTTAAACCTATTTCTTTTCTGCACATTTACAACTTGATTGATTACTTACTGTGTAAATTGTGTAAATTTTAACCAGTCAATCAAGCTTCTTCATTGAACTCAAATAATTGAAGGCAGATTATAGGGAAAAAAAACCCCACAAATTAATCAGCTGGCACAGATCTGTCGTTTTCCATGTTCTTTATCTTTCCTTTGAACTTTGCTATAATTTGTTTAGATTGATAACCATATATAATGTTTGTCTAAAGCCCACTGAAAAAGAGACTTTACTCTAGATTGATTGAGCCATTCATCAATCTCACTATCATCTTTGAAGATATTTCCATCACATTTAGTGATCCAAAACCTGAGTGTCATAATGCTCTCTAGGCTGTTGCAAAGTAAGTGCAATGGTTTTAAAATATCAGTTCAACTATTGCCATCTCTCACTGATGACAAAAGTTTAGATGAAAGTACCTGAAAAGAAAATGACTAGTTACTCTCCACTGTGAGAGTCATAGTGATAAATGCAGTAAGATCTGACAGTTTAAATTTAATCAGTATGTTTTAACAGAGGAAGATCATTTTATATTAAGTGTTTCACTATCAGCAGAAACAGAGGGATAATGAAAGTAGAATTCCATCACTAGTTTTATGCAGAGGTTTTGGCAATTAGGACTGCAAATAGCAATTCAAATTAGATTTGAGTGGTGGTAAGCCTTGCTAATTTAGATGAGAAAACACTCAATATAACTGGTTCAGTATGGAATATATTTTATATTTTCTTTTGCTTGTTACTGTGAAGTTTTCTAGTATCTGTGACTGCCTGTGCTTTTACAATGTGTGTAATATGTAAAGTATAATATAGTCTATGATTTTTAAGGAAGAAATGTGATGTTCAGATTTCCTGGTCTTATTTCATTCTGCTTTTCTATTTGCATAATTTACTGTTTAATAGCTTACTAAACTTGCTTATTGCTTTCAAGATTTTCCTTCATGTATCCCTGTTAAAACCTCACATCTTGATGCCATGTTTTATTTTTGATGTAAAAGTGTTCTGTCAAAGTACCCCATCAATCAATCAATCAATCAATCAACAAGTAATTAAGCAGTAAAAAGTATATTCCTTATGGAACTGGTTATGTGGGCTTTCGTTTTGTGGGTTTTTTTAAGTAGGAGATTTTAGCTTATTTGAGGTACTACCTAGGAATAAAATTTATCCTGTAGAAGTTAACAGGGTCGTACTTTATCTGACTGGTAAAGCAGTGTAGTGTAAGCTTTCCAAGGCAAGTAGTGTCTAGTCACACACAAACAAGAAGTTGCTCCAGGAATATATTTTATCACCATTAGGATTAATTCCACTGCCACTGAAGTCAAATGGGGTTTTCCCCTTAGAGCGAATGATTAATTAGGACTTGCTGATAATGAAACTGTGAGGCTCAGAGAAAAGGCAAGAAAGAAAAACTTCCCATATATTCCTTTCTGAAGGAAAAGAATGATGTAATAATTCAGGAAAATTTGATTTTGGTGGTGTCAAGCTACTGGTAATCCATCACAGGAGTGAGGTTTTCAAAGACTTAAATTCATCATGATATTTTTGAACTAAGTTAACTTGCAAATTTTGGTTAATGTATTAAGATCTGTCACCTTTAACAATAAGTGTAGTTTTGTCTGGAGTCTAAGCTACCTTTGTATAAGGTAATTTTATTTCCTGTCAGAAAGTTAGTTAGAAAGGAGCATCCGAGACCTTAATATTGTTGACTATGAGGTACCTTTGCCAAGTAAGTAAATCTTAGATGGCAGATAATTGAGAATAGAAGGCTTAAGATTCAAAAGAGACATGGCTGTGTCCAAGATCATGCCTTCAAAGTATCCATGCTCATTAAATAACATGTCTAGAAGTCTGCTGACTAAGAAAAGATTTTTTTAAAAGCACTTAATCTGAACTAAATGCTGTAATGTACTTGAAAAAGCATTTTAGGGGATTCTAGGGGACCTGATCAGGAAAAAGTTCATATTTATCAGAGTTCTACATCAGGCTGGCATCTGGGAGGGAATCTTTTGCCCGTAAACATTTCTCAGAACTTAATCCACTTCTCCACTCTTCTAGAAGAACCAAATTCTGATGTGAGTGCCTCTCTTCATGTCAAATGGTGGAGCTCTCATATTATCTATAAAAAGTATTTGGGGACAGTTGCAGAAAGAGTCTGAATTTACAATGCAATCATTTCTTTGTTCAGTGGAGATGTGGGAGACTGAGGTTCAACAAATATTTGCATATATAAGACTGAGAACTTCAAAGTACTTCTTTAAAAAGAGAACTCAGCCATGGGTTCAAGAATGCCACGTGTCAGACATATCAAGGAGGAGTTACAGTGAGATAAATTTCCTCCCTCACCTAGGATATCCTGCAGCCTTGTGATTTATTTAGTTCGTTATTTAGTTATAAATTTATTTATAGTTCTGTTGTTTGTTTGGGGCTTTATTGGGTGAGATGAGGCTTTGCTTCCAATGACAGTTCCAAGTCACCACTACAGATGACGGCACTGTCAGTGGCCAGATGTCTACATCATACATTTTTCAAACCAGTCTCTCTCTGCCTCACTCCCTTTTTCTCTATTAGTCATCCTTTCTCGGTTATCTTTCTGTCTGTCACCAGCTGTCCACTTTTACAAGTTCATTGCACTTTTATAAAGCTACTGAAAATCATAATTGAAAAAACTTCACACATTATCATAATTACCCTATTTCTTTAATAATCTGATTTTTAAATTTGATTTTTATGGAAACCAAATTTTCTGCCTCCATAATCTAAACTAAATAGTGAAGCAGAATCACATTTTACTTCAGTTCTTCAGCTGGTGAGACTAGGCTTCCATTTCATCTTCTGTGAGAGTGAATTTTACACTGAAATACTGGTCATGCAGAATAATGTTCTAATGTATGCTGTTTCACAATTAATTTCTGCTAAGTTTTCCATAGAGTGCAGTCACTTTTTGTATCACTTAGAGATCACATGATCTCTAAGAACTTCTTCGAGACATTTTGTTAGATAAAAACACATTGAATTGTAACAGTAATTAGTAAGTGGCTAAATGTCTGACATGCTTTTGGGGGTTTGTTTTGCCAAGATAATATTTTATATAAACTGTAATTTTCGTGGAACTTTCCAACTCAGCACTGTGAGGAGTGAGGTATAGTAGCTTAACAGAGAAGTAAATACATGCATGTCAGTACTTATTTTAAAGAAACAACAAAATTTTGAAATGAAAAGGGTTAGGATACTTTGGCAGCGATGATGAAAATGGTGCCTCTGATAGGTAAAGGAGTAAACGTTCCTGCTAGTCCCCTGTAGTTTTTTCCTTTACAGCTCGGTGAAGTGCAAACCAGTTTCAATTCTTCTGTGTTTTTCTTAAAATATTTAGACATTAATGTGAAGATAGTAAGGTTTCACAGAGCTACAGTTTTTGTTATAGTGATGGAAGAAGAATATTTGGAAGCTCAGAAGTTCTCTGCTCATCACATACATCGGTCAAAGGAGAAAGAACATAAAAGTTACTTGGGTTTCCTGGCATAGAGGTAGACATAGTGTCCTTAGACGTCTACATTTCTTGAAGCTGAACACTACTCTGAAAGCATAACTTTTACTTGTAGATTTAAAAAAACAAGTCCAAATACACAGCAAATTAGATTAATGTCTTATTAATTAAAAAAAGTTTTGAAAAAATAACACAATCCTGACAGTTGACCTTAGAAAGACATTCTATTTGAAAGTGCCAGCACATTCCACTTGAGTCGGTATAAAATATTGTCAACTAAGGTGGTATTTTCGTTGTTGGGGATCAGAGACTTCAGAGAACAATATTGATTTTGATATACTAAGAACATAAATTTAAAAGAAAAAATACGGACTCCTAAATTTGCTTACAGTCTTATCTTTCATTTCTGGATGTTTTAACTAGTTCTACCTCATCTGTCCTTCAGGTCAGATAAGAGAAATGGATTAAAGATTTTTCATTTAGAAAAGGCAATTTTAAATTATGTTAAATTCCTTCTGGCTACAAGCTTAAAAGATTTATAAATTTCATTTGATAATACAACAATACATCAATTAGGACTTAATATTGACTGTGAGATAATTGCCAAAATGCAATATATTCATTCTACCCATTCCAATGGGTGAAATATATTCTGCTCATTTATACTACAAACATGTTGACAGGGGAAATTGTTACACATAACGGCAGCATTATCACGGTAAGAGCTGCAGGAAGTTGTGCTCAGTGAATCCTCTTTTCACTCCGGAAGCCAGCATTCCAGAATAAAGTAGCCTGTCACCAAAAGTCAAACAAGAGTGTTTCAAACCTGATTTTTTCAAAGCCATGTAATTCCTACTTCCTTATTGCAACTTTTGTTAAAACAGCAGGAGTTGATTAAACTTTTATCCTTCCTTTTAAAGTGAAAGAACTTTATTTTTCCCCAAATCCAGTGTGATTCCATTTATATGTACTTACCATATTATCACTCCTTGTTGTAATATACAGTGAAGTTGTTCTTGTGAAAGTAATTTTGCAATGTTAAACTAAAATGGAGGTAGATTTTTTTCAATTATTTATGAATCAAATGTCAAATTTCTGTAGGAGTTACAAACTAATTAATGTTGTTTTGGGTATGCAAGTTGAGGAAATTTACACCCAGCAATACTTCCAGATCTGCAGGGTTTTTTGTATAAACAGAAGAAATGTTGGGGAAATGCATGTTCATACTTTTTTGCTAGAACTCTTGGAGTTTGAAAATGTAGCTAATTATTTTAAATACACAGACTTAATAGCAACCTCTGTAGTCCATCTTTATCTAGAACATTTTACATCAGGAATGACTACATTTTATCATGTGTACCCTTGAGTGAACTAGAGGTACCATACATTCAATAAACAAGATCATTTTGTTTATTATATGTATCTTAACTCATACATACTGTGAACTTGTAAAAACCACTACACTACCTACAAAAAATTGTACCACAGTTTCAAAATATGAATATGAATCTGTCTCTGTTTTGCATCAAACTGGTACAATGAAAAGCAATTAAAGCAGATTAGCTGCTGCTTGGTGAACTGCTGTAGCTCAGCTTTCTAGCTAAGCATTTAGACTGGTTTAGTGTTTTCATTCTAACACTGATCAGTCAACAGAAATCACATAAAGTCATTAGAGAATAAAAGTAGCAAAGTAAAAGTAGTACAGTTACATCTGCATGCAGGTTTGGGGAAGATTTTATGTGCTTTTAATTTGTATTGGTGTATTATAGGTACGTTATTAATTTCTACTGTATCTGGAAAATATTAAAAGGGTAACAAAATCATAACAATGTATGCCTTAAATCCAAATTGCAAAATGGTCTGGCACCAAAACATTTGGATTGGAATTGGATTTGCTGCATAGGAAAACCACCAGATTTATCCTAACATAAATATTAGTTTCTGCTCCTAAGAAAAGAGAGTATGTTTAATATAAATAATAAATGATGTTGAATAAGTTATAATCCATATTTACTATATGTAACATTTTTCATTTCAGCAAAGATCTTGCAACTCTACACAATCATATACAATAAACAAAGAACACACGCATCTCACTTAGTCTGCGAATCAAAACAAAAATTCAGTGGGAGTATAACATGCCATATAATGATAAAACCATGATACAGCCTTAGATACATGATTATTTGCATGCTATTTCTCATTCTGTAAAGTGAGTTCTATTGAATAAAACATAGTGTAAAATGTTTTTTGGGCAACAAGAAATTGCAGTTTCTGCAATAGACTGCATATGAAGGAAGCTACTCTGCTTTCAAAGACAGAAACTACTGCAAATACATTGTTTTCACCTATAAAGGAAAGGGGAACGTTCTCTCCTTGATATAGAATCTAATAGTTTGACATCATGCTTTGGTATCAGGTACTATGTACACAGAAAAGCATTTAGTATATAATCATTAAATTCTACAACCCTGCAGGCCATAATACAAGAGCTGTAGTACAGAATATAGTTGTAATGTACTTTTTCTTTCTATGTCTACTTATTCAGTCTTATACGTCCTCATCTGGAAAACAAACATATGCAAAATATTTTTTTGTCTCCGAGCAATTCTATTCTTTGTGGATCATGATTGGAGTGCAGCCAGAAAACTATTTGTGGGCAGAGAGGTCTATGGACAGCACTGGTGGTGTCACTTTTGAGATCTGTCCGTTAGGGCAATGTCCTTCCAGAGGATATTCTTATGAAACAATGCTTTAGTAAAAAACACAGATTTCAGCCTCATGGAGCTGAAGAGCATCTGTCTAATATACTGCTGGACAATAGCCACTTTCAAATTGTATTTTTACCTGTTTATAACAAGTAATTGCGGTAAGCTGGAGAAACACTAAAACATTCCTTTTCCTGTTCAGAAATTAGGCCTACACCTAGCATATTCAGTCACCTTGTATTCGCTGGGTGCAGTTGAGAATCAGTGCCCCTGCATGCATTCAGGATTAACGATAATTTTCTGCCACTTAAATAAGAAGCTAAACCATTTTTTATTGGCTGGCATGCCATAGCACAGTAAAGAGAGATAAGGAACTCAGTTCTATTTTCTTGTAATCAAAAACTTTGGCAGAAAACAAGCTGCAGCAGCATATTGAGCATAGACAACTGAGAGCCTCTATTGACTTTTGTCTCTTGCTAGTGAAAACAGTAGGCAAAAAAAGGAACAATACATATGCATTGTCAGACCTCAGACTAAGTTTGCGGAACTGCAAGTGAAGATACCTTTATCTTTGCATTTGTAACCATTATGTTTGATTTGGAAATAATTCTGAATTGATAAATATAGCCACATATTTATTTGCTATTTTGCAGTATCATTTTTGGAAGAAACTTCTTTTAAAAAGTCTCTCGGGGAAAAAAAATTATACTTGAAACAAATAGATTATTCAGTTTATTTACCTAATTTTTAAGCATTTATTTACAGTTCAGTACTGCTTGGAGACTGTGGACAAATCTATGTAAACATGTGAGATATTAAGGAGGAACAAATTCAGTCTCACCCTAAATGTTTAGAATCAGATAGAGTCGTTGACATCAGACTCATAAATCAGCAATCAATCCAGAAGTATGATGGTATCACTTTGGCCAGGAGCTGAGTTCAGTGCAAATGTACTAAGTATGGTGAGCCAGGTGAACAGGAAAATGCAAACAAGAACAGAAAATAAAGTGCCTTTGTGTGAACCACAGGTCAACAACTAACCGAAGAGTTAAAACTGAAACTGCTGGAAAGGTAGATCACAGAATCATTATGAACCAACCTAGCTGGTGGCTTGGGCTGACACCTGGTTTGAAAGACCTTCTGAGAAAGAGGCTGAAGGAACATGGTTACGTGGGCATGGAACATGGCACAAGGAAGGTGCTCGAGGCAAACCCATTGGGTGTCAGAGCCAGGCGGCTGCCAGAGTCAGACATGGAATCTGGTCAGAGCCTGCCCTTGCAGTCCCTGGGAAGGTATCAGCAGATAGTGCATGTCCGGGTGGGGCAGAAATTGATGGGGGGAAGCTTTTTACTGATACAGACCCTACTGCCTACTTCTCTGCTTAGTAGCAGTCATACTATCTGATGTTCCAGCCTTGAACTCTAGTTCAGACAAAATTAATTTTAGTTCATATAAGTGATTTAAAATAGCCTGGCTATATTTTTTTCCTTTTTTTTTTTTGGTTTTTGGATTCCTGTGAAATGAGAAGCAGAAATAATGAAATGCTTTGGTATGCAGTATTTTTGTGTTGCTGATATTCTACAGCAACGAGATTCCTCCACAATCAGAAAATTACTTCCAGATTAAAAATATAATAGTTAGCAGTTCTCAAACTGTTCTTTTTCAAAAGAAGTTGAAATCTCCATGAAGGTTTTAGGGGTTTACATCTTGCATCAATGAAGAAAACCAAAATTTTATTATAAGCATTTGCAGAAACAGACTGAATTTTCATATCCTCAAATAAAGTACCTTATTTTTGTTAAACTTACACTTGAATATTAGAATATCATTCTAAGTATAAGCATCCTTATCACAGCATCAGGACATTTGGAGCCTGATACAGTGCAATTTTCCTTGATTTTGAAAGGAAAATAACATCTGCTACTTCCTCATAAGGGTTTTCTGGGAATTGTCATGTTAGCTTAAAGCATTTTAGTTTCAATTAATTCATATTTTCTAGTTTAAAACAACAACAGCAAACCTCTTTGTTATCTCACATATTTGAACGCTGTGTAACTACACAAATTTCAGCTATGCACTTGTGTAAGTGCTGCTTGAAAAACACATATGCTAGAAAATACACGTCCTCTGGAAGAGACTGTTCTTACAGCATTAAAACTTATCATAGGTTTCAGAAAAAAATAAATCAGATAAGTTACACATCCATCACTGTGGCTGTGGCTGCTTTTTTCTTTTTCATTCACCAGGTGACTAGCGTCTACCAGAGAAATCTTACGGGTCCACCAGCCTGTTTTGAACAGTGGCAGTAGGATATATTGTTTAGAAGAAGACATGATTTTTGATACTTAAATGAGGTCAATAGCACTTACACCTATCTGGCATTCACAGTAGTTGAATTAGAACACTACAGAGTGAATTCTGCCAATTCCATTGGGTTTTAATTTACAGATAATTTAGTTTACCTCCATTTCAATTATATTTGAACATGCAGAATTTTTAGTTCTGAGCTGTATTTTTTTCTAAAACTTGCATTAGAAACTTTCATTCATTTCGTTTGTGCATATGCAAATGTATTTGATCTGTGGTAGAATTTTCCATGTCTTTTCCTGTGACAACTTACAGTACTCCGAATTTTTCTTCAGCTGTTAGCACTTCTATCTTCTCCTGCTATGAGACATCAAATAGAAATGACATAAATATTGTACAGAAACACAAAGTGGGGTCCATGAAAATATTTGTCTCTTGTCAAAGGTTATTAGAGTCTAGAATTACTGTTAAATGTATTGTCAGAATAACATTATGTATAAATAAGCGTTTTACAGTCTTTGCTTTATCTTACAGAGCCATATTTTGTATGTGGTTAGAACTACCTTTTGCAGCAGAAACTTGTGTCTGTTCTTGTTCGCGTGGACGCAGCCCACCCGACATACATTTGTGCCGTGTTCATTGGGCTGTTTCCCTTCTCTGATGATGAAGAGATGTTTTCATCTTTGTATGCTGGAGTCAGTACAAGATATCAATCTTTCGTCCTCTGCATGCTGTTATCTTTCCTCACTCATCTTTTTCAGTTTCATTATCTTAACAAGAGAAATATAGTTATTTGTCATTACTTTTGAAAAGAAAGCTAAATCATATTTTAGTGGAGCTTGTTTATTTGACAAGGTGGGGGGCTTTTTTGATTTTGTTTGTTTTTTCCTTTCTGCTGTTTGAAATTGTGCTGGTTTCAGCTGTGGTAGAGGTAATTTCTGATAATATTGAGATGTTTTGTTATTGCTGAGCAGGGCTTACACAGAGCCAAGGCCTTTTCTGCGTTTTGAATTATCATGCTGGTGAGGAAGCTGGGGGTGCATGGGAGGCTGGGAGGAGACACATCCAGAACAGATGACCTAAATTGACCAGATGGATATTCCAGACCATGTGACATCATGCTCTGTATATAAAGTGGGAGGAAGAAGGGGACATTTAGAATGATGGCATTGATCTTCCCAAGTCACAGCTACCTGTGATGGTGCTGTGACTTGGGAAGACCAATCCCCTGCTCCCTGGGGATGGCTGAATACCTGCCTGCCCATGGGAAGTGGTGAATGAATTTTTTGCTTTGCTTGTGTGTGCTGCTTTTGCTTTTCCCATTAAACTGTCCATATTTCAACCCACAAGTTGTTTATCTTTTATGCTTCTGATTCACTCCCCAGTCCCACTGGTGGGGTAGCAAGCAAGCAGCTGAATGTGACTTTTACATAAAAATGAAATCTTTGTTCATAGATTTCTATATCTCCCTCTGTAAGAAAAACTGTCACTCATATATATAACTGGTGATCTTAGAGGGGGCAAACTAAGGTGCAATTATATCCTGGTCTATGGTAGGATCTTCCACAAAACAAAAGTTGGTAATTAAATCAGCAATAAAACCCTGAAACAAACCTATGATTTTTTCCTGTAACTGTAAGAATGAAGAGAACACACAATAATACATACAGTTCTACAGAGTTTTTTTCAAACCAGCATGACTATACAGCTCCCTTAAAAAAACCCTAATTATTTTACATATTTATATGTATTATATATATACACATACATATATACATATATCCACGTAAGAAACTCTACGTGATGCATAAGGTATATATGTCTTGAAATTGCATAGAATATAATCTATATTTAGTATAAAATTTAGTATGATATGTAAAATATATTTTAAAATCAATGAAAAATTTTCACAATGGAGCAAAATACAGAGCTGGATCTAAGATAAATGGCTGAACTCAAATTTTGAAAGTGGTGTGTGTGCATGAGAAAGACTTGAAATTAGTTTTTAAGATTTTAGCTTTTTGATATGTTAAACAGTAAGATGGATATATAGCAATGATTATGATTGAAATATGATCTTTTTCATATTTCACGGGCTGGATGCAAACAGTACCAAAACCTAACACTTCATCAGACATATGATTGAAAACCATTGGTTGATTAGATTTTTTATGAATTCTCTGATAGTCCATATTGACTTTTTATTTTTGCCATACATGTGAACTAAAGGACTACAATACTAATTTCTTTAAGACCCTGTTTGAGCCTCTGAAATGTTTATATATTTATTTGCTGGTTGTTTTTTTTTTGCCACTATCATGTTTAAACCAATTTTAGAGTTTGGATACAAACTTAATATTATGTTTTCCAGAAATTTCCAGAGGAACTGTGAATGGTTGAAAAGCTGGACAGATCTCTGCATAGTACATAACCTATATCAGGTATAGTTTGTAAGAAAGTATAAGCAAATACATATATGTTTATACATTGTAATAAGGTGAATTTTCTTTATTCAGGGTATTCTGGTTATCTATTTATAGATAAATATTTACACATAAAAAAATTGTAACATACTAATTACCCTTAAAAATATTATTTATCTTAACCACAGAACATGCTTTTAGAACTATAGAATTTTTAATATAGACAACTGTTATGATCCAATTATTATTATTAGGTTCTTTAGAAATTCCTCTGCCCAAATTAAGGTGCAAATGAGACCATATGCCAGTGAAAATAATATGGGTTTTATTTCATGGTAGATATAAGAGAGAGAGAGAGAAAGAGAAAGAAAGAAAGAAGTAGGAAATCGGTGGGGGAGACAGAAAGAAAGTGACAGACAATAAGGAAAATATCACCACTCTGTGGATCCCAACAATGTTCTGCTGATCCTCTCCAGCTGGTCCTCTTGGTAGTGAAAANCTGGCTTCTGTGAGCTGTGCTCTTCCTCCCACCCCAAATTCAGCTGGGATCGCAGCTGGAGGCTTTGGTCTATTGTGCATCCATACCTTTCCTTCAGCCTGAGCTGATTGAACAATAGGTTTCCTTTAATCTAATCAGCAGTTTTCAAGGTGGTTTCTGTGGTTGTAGCTTCTTTAAAACTGCATATCAGTGTTTGAGGCATAAACTGTTTTCAGTCTCTGACAACAACATGTAATATTTTATGTTAAAAGATATTTAAATTTTTTTGGTGAGTTTATTAGTTATTTCAAAGACTGCTTTCAGGAACATGACACTGCCTTGATGCTCTAGAAATAACTTTCTCCACTTTCACTAATTTTTGCTACTAGACAGAGAATAGAAATGCCAAATAATTGAAAGTCAATGAAAAGAAAGAATATATAGGCAGACTGTGCTAAGAAAATTCGGGAAAATTAAGGTGAATAGATTCCAAGACTGGAAAGGAATAAAGTGCCTAGATCTTCACCTTGCTCTAAAGGAAGGAAGAAATCCTTCTTGCTAGTGATGTCACAACTCTCCTGGAAAGATTTCAAGGTGATGCAGCAAAACCTTCTCAACCCTGCCCAGCAAACACAAGAGTCTCAGGAGTTGCACATGGGCAGTGTTTGCATAACACTACCCAGCAGTGCAGCAGATACTAGCAAAGACTTCATGCAATATTTGAAACTGGTTTATCGAGGCTTCTCTGTGTTGGTTTGGACTGTGAATATATAATACTGGTAACTATACTAATGAATCAGACTATAAGGCTGTTAAAACTTTAATTGGAGTAACAGTAAATTATTGGTTTCACATATGAGGCATTTTCCTGTTTGTTTGTGGCAGGACTTTGAGTTTAACATTTTGTATAAATAGAAGGACATAATTATTGTCTTCAGATTACAGAGTAAATATGTTCAGTTGAGGTACATTGTAAAATAAAAATATTATACTTTCTTCTGCTATTGTTTTTCAAAGATATATGTTGAATTTTAGCTACTCCTTGCCATTTGCAAGGATTGCTCCATAAAACTTACTAATTCTGACTAGATGTGTTTGTGAGTTGGGTGAGTCTTTTAAAGTTATTTGAACACCTTCAGGAAATGCACCAGTGTATGAATGCATAGAAGCAAAGAAATGTCATTTTATAAGTTTTGGAAAGATTAAATGCCAACAGTTTCATTATGCAGAGGAAGGATCCCAGAGGAACAGAAACCCATTTGCTTAAACAAAACTAGAAGGTGGACTGCCAGATTTGCCAGCTAAGCATTTGCACCTGGCTGACAATATGTTGATACAGATGGTAGCTAATGCAACATTTGGCCATGTTCTACATTGGCTGGAAGAAAATATTTTTCTTTGGGACATCAAGTTAATATTTTAGCTTCATTATATCTAGGATAAAACCTACAATGTTAAATAAATAAATTGATATAAAAGATACATCTATGCACATCTTGCCTTTACTGGGGACCACAAAGAATCCATCCAGTCATGAAAATGCAGATATTTGACTAAGATTACCAAGGATGACTACTTCACATGTGAGGAAAGCCTTTTTTCCCATGATATTTATTTATTAAATTATTATAAAATTGACAGAAAAAACCAGCAGACCTGTTTGTTTAGGTTTTCTTAGTTTTCTAGGTCTGTCTGGGATGGAGTTAATTTTCTTCATAGCAGCCTGTGTAGTGCTGTGTTTAAGATTTATGACAAAATGGTGATTATAACAAACCAGTGTTTAATCCATTGCTGAACTGTTTGCACAGCACCAAGGGTTTTTGTTTCTTGCTGTGTCTTGCCTTCTTCCCTTGCCTCTCTCCTGTGAGTAGGCTGAGGGGGCAAGAAATTGGGAGGGGACACAGCTGTGAGAACTGACCCCATTTGACCAAAGGCATAATTAACAACGTATGATTCCACACTGAGGATACTGCTTTTCCTAGATAACCTTTGCTCAGACACTGCCTGGGCATCAGTCTGTGGGTGGCAGGTGGTAAGCGGTTGCCTTTGCATCTCTTTTTTTTTTTTTCCTTTACTTATAAAACTGTCTTAATCTTGATCCAATTTTCTTTCTTGATTTTTGGTCTTTTGATTCTCACCCTCTGTCATGCTAGACTGGTTGGTACTTAGTTGTCAGGGTTCAACTCACCACACTAACCAGACCTTTACAAATTTGCTGTACACAAAGATAAGATTTTTATGCCATTTTTCTATTTTTTTTTGTTTTAATAAATTGGGGGGGGGTTAAATTTTATTTTAATTTTTCTGTGGTGTTCCTACCTCTAAGTTTATCATACTTTAACATATCTTCCTTTCAGGTCAACTCCAGGTTTGTAATTGTTCCATTTTTCTGAGGCCTTAAATCCAATAGATAAAACTATTTGCCATTTACTATATTGCGGTTATTTATACTGAATAAATTATTTCAAATTTCTGAAATGTCACCTATGTATGGCAACAACTTAATGGTCACACTTCGAAGTGATTTCACTTCCTCTTCCTTATGCAGCTTCTTCCCCTGAAGTAAACACAGTGGATGCATAAGATACAGTTCCAGTTGTTTGGCAACTGTTTGATATGTCAGATGTAAGATGACTCTTCTTTTGAACATCGATTCCCATGTCAACAGGCAAGAATGTCAATAAATTAAGTCTCAGTTTTCCAACATATAAATAAAATTACCTAATAAGTGCTCATTTTCTTTTCTAGGATTTATTCTGGTTTGACAGGTAAGACTGTGAATATTCAATTATTTTAGCAATAAATTCTTGATATATAAAGTTAGTTTTCCCTTTCCTATAAATACGATTTTGAGTAAAGCAAACAGACTAGCTTAAAATACTGCTAAAGTGATTTGCACCAGGAGATGTGCTTGTGTGTGACAAACATCTGAAAAACAGGCTTATAATATTTGCTCATTACCTCCTCCTTGAGAGTTCATTTCTGCTTGATTTTTTTTTCTGATTTTCATTAAAGTGGAAAGTCTGGATTCATTCACTGAGACAAAGAGGTTCTTTGGGAGCTAAAAAGATTTTTTCTATGGTTGAAAATACTAATAAGGTCTACATACTGAGGTTTTACATGTGCATGTCTGTGTAAATCACATTGCTTTTATCACCCTCTTCTATGCTGCTGTTGTATTCCTGCTGTTTCCACCTCCAAGACTATTTTTTGAAGCCTATTGTATTTTAAACCTATGAAGTATACTATCAAAAACAATCCAGATACTTCTCTCTATCATTCAGAAAATTGGGTAAGGAGTGAGAAGAGACATAAATTACCCACTTTAGACGTATGAAGTGTCATCACTATGGAAGTAATGAGCCAGCTAAATGCATTAGTCATCATAAATCTGAAGAAAAACCTTGAAGACATATTCAGTATTTATGTTTATTTCAGGGTATTTCAGGAGCTGAAAAACAGTTGCGTTACAATTGGAAAGAAAATTGGCAGAAAGCTGGGAGCACTTCAAAGAGCTTCTGCACTCAGAGAAGCTATAGCAGGAAGAATTAAATTTTTGTTTTCAATTTCTTTATATAATAGGTTTATACAAAAGGAAATATCTGTGTAGCAGAAGTATAACTGTCCTCTCTGAACACAGAGCACAGCAGCTGATTCAGGAATCATCCTTCTATTTCATTGCATGCATTTTTGGAACATCTGGGTTAACTTCTACATTTGAAATAGACCAAGTATGGTTTTAACTATCTTGCTGTGGAGGAATTACCTTTTTTATTTCCTTTTTCTTTTTAATGATAAAAATGGACACGCCCACACGGAAAGAAATTGAGTTAATTTCTCTACTCACCCCTCCTCTCCTCAGTTAACAGTAGAAAAGCATTTACCTTGTAAATCTCTTCATATTCTAGTCTTCATACACAAACTACAGTTTCTCATGCTCTCAGGGGTAAAACATGTTTACTTGAAAAACAAATGGAATCTGTTAGGTTGGATACATGATATAAAGCACTGTTTCTTTTCAATAATTGTTTCAAAGGTTCCATGAGACCTGATAAAGAGAGACCAAGATGAGGTTAATTGCAAAGGAAAAATTTCTGTGCTAATATAAATTTGAACATGTACAAAGATTTCCATGAAGTTGGATTCTCCACTGAAATTTTACTTACACATGGCAAGACTCCACAGTAGAGAAATTGATGTCTAAGCTGCAATCTGAACACAAGAGAATTTAAACAGCTCAGCAAAAGGAAAACCATTTAGTAGCATTTAATTCTCAACATGGCTCAGGCTAGAGACTGTTCCCAAGGCAGTTCAGTTGTGATAATCTTGTCTTAGAAGGTAAGAGTATGTATAGTATGAATAAGGCCTATTCTGTGTTCTTTATTTTTCTAGACGGATATTCTGGAATTGGTTATTAGACATAGCTACTATAATGTATTCACATACACGTCCTATACATTGTCCTTAAACCTTATCATCTCCACTCTTTTCTAGCAATAAAATCTACACAATTAAAATCTAATTTTTTTTTTAGGAGAAGAAAGAAAAGTATTTGTTTCTGATATAATTATTGAAGACATTTGCAGATCTACCTGAAGGTATTTTTAAAATATTTTAGAGAATTTGGCTCATGACAGGTCAAATTCACTTACAGTGAGGATAAATGATGAATTTACTGACTAGGTCACCCTAATGTGTCATGGACATGACTGATTTGTCTCAGGAGAGGGCGTGCAGTTGATTCAGTTCATAGATATGCCATCTGAAATGCCTTAAGGTATTTCAGGCATCCATGTGGGAATGTCTTCTCTAATACAAAATCTATAGGAGACTCTTACTCTTTTGGACTAACAAGTAGTTACGTGATATTGAAAACCATCTCAGATGGTACTAGATGTTTGTGTTTGAGGCACTGCACGGTGCCTTTTGATAATGCGATCACTAAAGTGCAACTCAGTTGATCAGATATTAGGGTCTATTTGGAAATCAACTCCTTAGACCCCACTGGACTATTTACTAGCTGATAATGATAGGAACTTGAATACAGACACCAGATTGACTTAATCTGACACCAGATTGTAGACACCAGATTGACTTAATCTGAAGCCAAATAACTGGTAAAAGCTGAACTGTTTTTACTTGTTCCTGTCTATGTAATTAATTGACAGTGCATACAAGCTAATGTGATTTAATGTAAAGTACAATTAAAAAGTGCCATCCCAAGCCATTTTATTGTTTTCACTTTGTCTTGGTTTGAAAGACAGGTGTCTACTAAGGAAGGCAGGAGCCTCCCACTCACGTTAGAAAGAAGGTAGGAGAAGGCAGAACTCTGCGGTGGTGACGAACTCCCCCCACAGCGACTGCAGCTTCTCTCCTCTCTGAATGCCCAGAGCACAAGAGAGCTAGGCACTTTACCCAAACCTTTTTCTCAGTTCAAATCTTGCGGCATCTCTGCCCTACACGAGAAAACCCCAGATAAAAGAAAGTAGCCAGGTGGACCCCTCCCGCTGCGGCCAGATCTTTTGTCTCTCTTAAGCACCCAACAATTATCCCCCAGCATGGGGAAAAAATTCTTCAAGAGGAAAAGAAAAAAACAAAAGAAAGGAACTCCTAAAACCCCAACACACTTTGCTTCAGAATTTTCTTATTTTCTTTTTTTTATTTTTAACATTTCATTTCATCAAATTTCTTCTTCTGTCTCTTTATGTCCCTTAGTTGCCTGATTTCAGGATTTCAAGGACTATCATTTTGGCGAGGTTTGGTGCATTTCACTGCACCTCATTTCATCTCAGTCCATTTTGTTGTAGTCACTACATTTCCAAATTTTCTTTTTTTTAACTGCATTTTATTTTATCATATCTCCTTTCCAGAGTGTTTGTTCCACTATGTTCTCTGGTTTCAAGATTTCAGTGAGTGTCTGCATTTTTTAAACTTGTTTCTTTTCACTGACCTATGACAATCATTTCATGTTCCCTAATGACATTTACAGTTTTTCTGAGTACTATAATGTGTATCTTGTTTGGTTATTTTTCCCCTAGATTTGTAATGATAGATAATAGCCAATCCTGAGCAAACATTGGTACATTTCAGGACACAAGCCAATAATCACAGAATAAAATCCATAGTTGTCATCCAGAATTATCCCTTTGATATCATGCACGGCATTCTTGCCCCATTCTGTTAGCATTATGGTTTCTGCCAGTTTCCCATGAAACGGCTGTATATGATTTACTGAAAAACATAAAATTCAACTGAATACAAGAACTAAATAAAAAACTCATCCTGGGAAAGTCAGAGACTGTATTTTAAAGAGAAGGAAGCACCTTATATCCCTTAAACCTTCTTTTTTTCTTTGGTCTTTCTGACACTACTTTTCCTATCAAGTTTTATGTATAGAGTCCCTTTCATATCTAATTTTTGGATATCTAATTTATTTGTAATAAGTATCAATATTTTTATTTTTTGTTTTGCTTTTGATCTCAAAGAAAATTTGATCCTGTCTTTTGACAAGTGAATAAACTCCATCAGCTCCAGAGATAGTTTCAATTTTTACTTTCATGGATTTCTAATTCTTTCTTACAAAGATGAAAGAACAGAGTATTAAATAAAATGTTTTAGTGATATTTATTTAAGATTTTTTTAGCTGTTGGATTTTATTTTCTTGGGGGAGGGAGGGTTTCTTCCACTTTTTGGGAAGTTTGGGTAGAGTTTTCCTTGTTCACCCATAATAAAAATGAAACCTGTCTAGCCTTATGGTTTATTGTGAGTTTTGCAATATCAGCTGGAGTCCCAGTCTATGTTATGATTTTGCTAAGATCTTTGGATCTTAAAGATTTCTTAACTGTGCCATTAATAACAGACTTCAGTGTGTGTTTAGAATACAGTCTTTGATTTTTGGTATGATCCATAAAACATAGAATGGACTTCTGTGTTTATTAAGATGATAATTACAGAGTACACTGCCTTGTCATTCCTCTGATACAAAATTTATCTCTTTAACACGGTCTAATATTAACTTTAATTTTTTCCATGTTTAAGATTGCCCATGTCTATTAGCATGGTAACAATCATTCTTACTCACGCAGCATCAACAATAAAATATAAACTTTCATGCAAATTTGCTATACTCATTCCAGATGTTCCTGACTAAAAGAGCTTATTAAGAATAAATCCGTTCTTGTTTATATTGTAACATGAAAAAAACCTAAAGAACAATAGAAAGCAACCTGACATAAACACCCGCTGAAAAATACTCTATGAAAAGTTTAAAGACCATTTAACTTAGGAATCTGTTACAGCCATCCTGCACAAGAATTTGGCATATAAACTTAATGCATAATATGTCTAGAACTCACCTAGACTGTAATATGAGAATATGTCATGGGAAACATTTCTACTTTGAGAATTTTTCCCTATTTTTTGAATGGTAAATCAACAAGATTTGGCAAGAAACTAACAAACTAACTGTAATTCGGAAAAAAGAATTTTGAATAGGAAAAAGGCAAAAAGGGCCAACTGTGTCCTGGAGTGCATCAAGAGGAGCATCACCAGCTGGCCAAGGGAGGTGACTGTTCTGCTCTCCACTGCAGGGGTGCTGCCCAAGTCAGGTTATGCGTGCAGTTTTAAGTACTTCACTATAAGAAGGACTTATGAGAAGCTATTGAAGTGTGTCCAGTGGAGGATGACCAATATGGTAAAAGCTCTCAAGGGCAAGACTTACAAGGAGTGGCTGAGGTCACTTGACTTGCTCAGCTTAGAGAAGAGAAGGCTGAGGGATGATCTATATCTTCTTTAAGGTTGTCAGCAGAGGGGTAGGCATTGATCTCCTCCCTCTGCAACCAGCAACAGCACACAAGCAAATGGAATCAAGCTGCATCAAGGAAAGTTCACACTGGCCATTAGGAAAGCTTCTTCACCGAGAGGGTAGTCAGTCACTGGAATATGTCTCCCAGTGAAGCAGTCATATTATCCAGCCTGTCAGAGTTCGAGGAGCATGCGGACAATGCTCTCAGTCATGTGCTTTAATTTTAGGTAGTCCTGCTACCTAATTTCTGCATTTGAATGCAAGAACTTATAATTGCATAGTTTTATGTAGCCATGTATGATATGGATATCTATGCTAACAAAGTATTACTTATAAAATATTTTATTGAAAAGAAAAATGAAAAAAAAAAAAAAGAGCTTGATTATAGCATACTTGGATTTCTGCCCCTTCCTATGTTTGCTAAATCTGTTTGAAGTATACTGGAACTACAGTACTTTCACATAAGTGTATTCAGGCATGAAATAGAATCATGCATTTTTAAGTAAATTGCTTTCTAATAAATTTATTTCAGGATATGTACATAATTAGAGTCACAGCTCTGCATAGTAGTCAGTCAGTATTATATCACTATTTGCCAACCACCACTTTGTAAACAAGATGTGCCATCTCAGGATGTGCATTCCATTTCAAAATTTTACTGGAGCTCACTCAAGAGATAAGAAGTATTTCAAACTGAGACATTTTATTGACTAACCTGACGTCAGACTTTGATCAAGGAATCATGTTGACAGTAGGATGTTTATTTCCATGTAGCCTGATTAAAATAATAGAATTTTAGAAACAATTGGAATTGTGTCATTGCATATCAGATAAGGTGCTGCATTTGTGTTGTTATTGTGATGTGAACTTATCAAGACTTCAGTGTATTTTTTTTTCTGAAGCTCTGTTACACAGCAGATGGGATGTCTAACATCCTTTTCTATTTGAAACATGCAAGCTTTAATAAACGAGAGAGTTTAGAATGTTAAACCAGCCAGCCATACGAAATATGTCACACAGTTTGCTGTCAACCTAATTAATTAGATAGCATTATTTGTTGTCCCCAATGAACTCCGATGAGCTCAATGACTGATAATAGCCTCATTCTTTTGAGGGATTTTATTTTAATTTTATTCACTTTGATTTAAGAGTGTTTAAAGAGGGAAAAAACATCCTACCACTATGAAGGGTTATTCAGAAATACATACTTGTGACTTATTAATATGAACAAACATTTGGCCTGTTACTAAGGTCATTTTAATTTTAAATCT
This sequence comes from Gymnorhina tibicen, assembly GCA_013399875.1. Lineage (NCBI taxonomy): Eukaryota > Metazoa > Chordata > Aves > Passeriformes > Artamidae > Gymnorhina > Gymnorhina tibicen. The sequence continues at coordinate 68,451 of VXAZ01003187.1, forward strand.
TTCAGAGTAATGTTTCTTGAATAATTACTATTTCAGTAATTATCCTGCACTTTCATAACACATTTCTGGACATGTTTTGTAATAGAGTTCTTGCCCTTCAGACTGTAGAAAGACTCAATAAAATTATGCGAACATCATTTATAATACAGGACAAACAAAATCTTATGGTTAACATAACATAAAGGTCTTCAAATCAATATTAAATAAAAAAGGCTATTTTCAGTTGGGAAAACATAATTATTTGCTCTTCTTGTAATTTGAATGTTCAGATTTGCACTAGAACAAATAATTTGATGAACTTTCTAAAAGGGACCAGCACCTCCCTGCCCCACAGTTCCATTTCCAGCCATGCCACCGGTTCTTAAAGAGACAATAACAATCTTGGGCACAGATAGTTGAGGAACATGATAACATTTTGGGTTACCCAGGACACTATGAAGAAAATTAAAAGTTGGTCAATAGAAAAATCTATAAATAGTGAATATAATAATTTGACTTTATTACAGCAAATGGGAGTTTTTCTATTGTTTTTGGTAAATATATTGCACTTAAGTAAAGTATTAAATTCCTCAGTGGAAGAAGAGACATAAAATTAAATAGGCTGATCCTGGAAAAGTATGTGTCCACAAATGAGGATGATTCCTATGAAATACATATGCTGTTTCTGAATTTCTAGGTTCTTAGGCTTTATTATTTGAGTTATGTGTTATTTTTGTCTGCACCTCTGCCATAGCACCATTTTATTAGTTGTGTATTGATATAATTTTTTTTTTTTAAATATGCAGCTGAATTAAATTTGCAAGTTTGCATGGCTTTTAACTAACTAATGTACATTCTGGTGCACTTCTGAATGTTGGCATGTAAATAGTGTTGCATAAACAGTCAAATACTCTCAAAAGGGTTAAACCAATTGGTATCCTCTTTGGTAATATCTTTTACATTTACAGCAGTAAATATGAAGCAAGAGAGTGCAAGGACAAATACCTTTCTGAGGGAGGCAGCATTTAGTTACACTTCACAGGCTTTAATGAATCATTCCTCTGTACAGAGTTCAGTCTTACACATCATGCCATAACAACATGTTCTATTATGCATCCATGAAGAAAAGTTTTCTTATGTTTGACATGCTTGATAGTTTCATTGGGTCTTGCTGGTAAGAGAAATGCTTTTTTCTGCAGGATTTATTGAACTGGTATTTCAGTCTCCTCTTTTTTTCCAGACTGAAGAAGCACAGGGGTTTTTTTGTCTATTCTACAGTAGGAGCTCCATTCCCTAGACACCCAGTTATCCTTCTATGTGCACTTATTCATCTGTGCATATTTATGGGATCACCTAGCAAAAACTTTATAAAGGGTTCAATCTGAAGTTATACATACCTTTAATGAATTTCTCTTCAAACTCTTTTTTTTTTGGATAATTTTTTTTGAAAGCTCATTTTGTATTGTTATTAATGACCAGATTATTGCCTTCTTTTACTTTTGTTTAGACTGTTTTTTGAAGAGTGATTTAAAGTTCACAATTTTATATTCTGTGTCCTTATGGTCTCCCTGATTTTTTGGGACAGTTGGTGTCACCATGTTCAGTGAAAATATAGCTCCAAAAGCACATGCTTCCCATCTGATAATAGTTAAAAATCTATAAAGATTCTAAAGTAATAATAATGCAATTAACTTCTTTGATTCAATATATTTTTAAACCTACAACTATTTGTCTCTTGGCTTAATAAAATATGAATAAAATTTCAGTGGCAATTTGTGCACTTTTACTCTAGCCTTTTCCACAATATCTTCTAGGAAGTGTGTGCCTGAAATACACATAATCCTAAATGATGTACTCTTCTTCACCTTCTGTCTTTTTCCCTTTTTCAACTTATTTTTCTTACTTTATTTGAGCAAATTTATCTTGGGTGCTACTTCTTTTTAAGTCTATAGCTTCTTCTTCAGGGAGTAAAATGCACCTGTGGCCTTTGTTAAAGAACTTTAGTGAATGATTGCGCCATGTTTAAAATTTATAGAACAAGATTAAATGCATCTCACTCTATATAACTCCTCCTTTGTATCAGACAGGAACACTGATGTTGATAATTTCTTAATTTCACAAAGAACCACACAGCTTTTCTGGTCTTTAAGCACTACAAAAATGTTAGAATAAAATAATCAGAACTTAAATATGATTTTTTTTTTTTAAAGAATAGTTGTACAGCCAGGGTACAGTTTAAAGTTTGGCTTAAGAGTTATGAGATATTCTTCAAAATAATAGAAACTCCACAGTTATTTTTTGTGAAAAGCTTAAATAAGCACTGGTTTGATGGAGGAGTTCTCTCCACCATAAATCTTCATGCAATGTAAAACTTCTTCAAATATTTTTATTATAATTCACTAGGGAAGCTCTCAAAAAATCTTTTAAAAATACAAGAAAAAAACTGTCCTATGCTTTTCCACAAAAGAATCACCGATGTAGGTAAACTAAAATATTTTATAATTTCATGGAAATATCTAGTTCATCCACCAGCAACCACAGCAAAGGAATGGCAGTTATGCAGCACAGGTCACATTTTCCAAGAGGCGTTGGAGCAGCTGTCTATGCCAGGGCAGAGGTTTTGTCCCAAACAACTCTTCAGATGATAGATACAGCCCAGCACCTTGCAGTCTGAAGGGAGGGCCTGGGACCTCTCCCTCAGGCTGGGAGAGGTAAATGAAAAAAATTGCTACTGTTAAAATCTAAATGCAAACACACTCACTGTTAAGGAATACAGCCAGTGCTGGTAGCTCGGTGAGCAGCTGCAGTGGGAGCTGCACCTGGAGATCAGGGTGGTGGATCCCAAGCGAAGAGTCCTTGAACTGCTGACCCTTTACATAGCAAAGGGCACAGGGACCTGTGGCCCAGCCAGGTGACCAGACACTCAGAGATACGGCAGGAGCTGAGGATTCAGGAGGAAGAGCCAAGACTTTTGTGCACTTGGACTGTGAGGGTATAAAAACCCAGAGGTTCCTTTAGTGGGGATCCCTCCTGGGAGGCACCAGGTCCAGCTGCTTCTGTTACTGTTTCCCCTTAGCAAAACCTGGGGTCTAACCAGTAAGGAAACCTGGTCTGACTGTGAGAATGGGGTGTGTAGGGAGTCAAGAGTTGCACCTGTCCGGTCACTGGAGCCACTAGATGTGAAGGGGCTTCGGTCCCAGCAGTGGAATGCTCTGGTGGTGGGAGTGTGACTACCAGAGTGGCTCCTCAGTGGTCAGAGAAAAAAGTTTCCCTAACACTCACTATAATATACAGAGTAAGATGTATTTTTTAAAAGATTTGATTAAGGTTTTGTTTTTTTCAGCTTTCCTTCCTTAATGAAAGGGATGTTTCAAAAATACTGTGAATATTTTAGCTGTACAGTGTAAGGTTTTTATTTAATTTAAAACTTCTTTGTTTGAACATTTTTGGATTGCAAGCAAACCTTTGATATGAGCTAGAATGAAGAAAGATTATTGTTTTTCTTCCCAAATAAAAAGATAGCCTACCTTGGAAATCTCTAGTGACGTTCTCCATTGAATGTTTTTGGATTGATGCCTGGAATTTTGGATACAGGACTGAAGCTATTTATTCAGTTTCTTTGCATTGCTAATTTATCCAAATCTTAAGTATGGACCTCTGTTGAAGCAGTGGCCAGATGCTAGGTAGCAGGATACAACAAAAAACACATGGCAGAGATCAAGGAGAGGATCAAGGAGAAACACTTGAAGTGATTCTTCCAATTCTGGCTACCAGCAGTAACCTGGATGAAGAGTTATGGTCAGCCTAGTCAGACCTCTCTGACCTCCACACATCGTATCTCTCAGTGCCAATCATATCTTTACATTAAACAGAGAAAAAACTATTATAAAAATCACATAATATGGATGAATACATAAAAAAATACACCTCTTTTTCTGTAGTTAGTATCTTAAGGTAAGTTAAAGATGACTTTTTTGACACCCCAATTACCTCTGTCTCCCATAAAATCTGTTTTGATTTTATGAAAACAATAACGTTTTAATGCTTTTTTTGGGGTAGGAATCCATGCATGAACATATGAGATTTTATATGTTATACGGTTTGGGGTTTTTTTTTCCTTTTCTTTAAGTGAAAGAGTTCAGTCTCTTTTCCAAATAACAAGTGATAGGTCAAGAGGATATGGTTTCAAGTTGTCCTGGGTTACAATGTAT
>VXAZ01003195.1:0-19933 GCA_013399875.1 Gymnorhina tibicen
CCCCGGGCGGGCCGCGGGCGGTTCTCCGCGCTCCAGGGGCTGGGCGAGGGGAGCGGGCCTGGCGGCGGGGGGAGCCCTCGGAGCCCCCGCGCTTCCCCGGAGGAGCGGCCGCCCCTGCCGCGCTGGGCTGGGCTGTGCTGTGCGCCGGGGCCCGGCCGGCCGCGCAGGTGGGACCCCCGCATCCCGGAGCCGCCGGGCCCGCCCTGCCGCCGTTTCTGGCGGGGGGCTTTAGCCGGTTGAAGGCTCCCCTCCCGCTCGGCTCCGGAGCGGCGGCAGCGCAGGACAGGGGGCTCCATCCCCTCGCCTGCCCTCCGACCCAGGGGCTGCAGTTCCCAGCAGCCGCCCCGCGCCGCTGGTCAGCCTGGCCGGCTGTGGACCCTGCGTCCGACCTGTAACCCACCAGCGGATTCTCGGCTTCGAGTCGAGAAGAACGGAGGAGACCGCGTATCGAGAGGGCAGCGGCAGGAAGACATTTCTTTGCTTGCATCTTTTCTCGGTCACGAGATTTTTATCCAGCGGATTTATAGCTCCGCTCTTTAGCTTGTATGTCTTGAGTACCAGCTACCTGGACTGACGTGTGGAAATTGGCACAGAATTTGCCAGTCTCAAAAATACAGTTTTGGTTCTTTGTGTGAGCTTCATATTCCTGTAGCAACAGTTTTGGGCACCGAATGCAGTGCTTTGAACACTCAGATTTTTCTTTGACCAGCAATACAAGCACTACTTTTATCATTAATAAAGCATATCGCTTTTATTTTTTAAAACACCAGTACTTTGCTAATGTTTAGAGGTCGGTAAACAGCTGACTTAATTGGAATTGTTGTCCAAGAAGGGTCTGCTGGGGTTACAAACTTCAGTTTTATATATCTACAGGAAGCCACAGAGATAAAAGTTGGGTATGTCCTAAGATACTAACTGATGAGGGGAGAACAAACCACATATTAAACAACCTTAGTTTAATTTTATACAGGATGCAGTTTTTTCTTTTTTTGATGCCTGTCTTGGCCATCAGAAACCACTGAATAAGAAAATCTATTCCCACACCACCATTCTGCCTTATTCATAATGCAGAAATGATTTCCAAAGAGACATAATGATAAAAAAAATCCTGTTGCAAAATTTCATGCCTGCCTTGTTAGTAGATGGTGTTTTTAAAGATCAAGGTACTTCAAAGATTGCAATAAAGCGGAACTGATTTCCTCTTTTTGTTGGCTAAATACAGGGTTTTTTCCTTTAGTCTAAAAATAATACTTTTTTTTTCAGGTGCTGCACTTGAGTTTTCAACATTTAATCACATTATTACTTTTATTATCAACTGACTTTTAAAAGAGGTAGAAAGTTCTGCTTATTTGCAAAAAACCCCATCAATTGGGTTCAAGAAAATGTGATATTTCTGTCAGAATCTGTTTGGCTATGTTCTATCATATTCCTTTTCCCTTCATTTGAAAAGTGCTTGCAGAGTGGAAGAATGCTAATACAAAATGCAGAGTGTTTCCAGGATTAGAAAATAGCTAATGTATAAGGATTGTATTGTACTACTGACGCGGTAAAGCTTCTCAGCACTAAGTTACAGAAAGTCTTGTGCCTCAAGAGCCCTCATGTGACTGAAGTCTTCCCTGTTCTGCTCTCTTTAGGTGGATAAGATAGTGGACCAGCTGCAGCAGTTTGTTCAGAGCTACGATCTGGCTGCCCTGCGGGATTACTGGAGTTATCTGGACCGACGCCTTTTCAGCCGTTTGGAAGACGTCTATCGGCCAACAGTGAACAAGCTCAAAACCAGCTTATTCCGATACTACCTTGTCCATGCTGTTCAGGTAGTATTTGATTGTTAGGCTTCTGTTTTATAAAGATCCTGGGCTCTGAAACCAAAGCAATAAACTACCCTTGTGAGCCTCTGACAGGCCTGCTGGATAAGGAACAAGCAATTCATATGTCATGATCAGCAGTGTAGTAAGGAGTTTGATGCAGACTCACATGACAAGCTTGTGTGCAGGACAGGGAAACTCGGGCAAGAGGGAAACATGGTTTGCTGGGAGCAAGGTATTCACACTCGCATAAAGACAGATTCCCCTCAGAAAGGACAGCAGTACTGCTAGTTCAGTCCTGCTCAGTTAACTTGGGTACTGGCAGAGAACACAAGGTTCAACTGGAACAAGGAAATGTGGGAGAGAAAATGAATGTCCTTTTGCTTGCTTTGAATAGAACAGAAAATCATGAGCTTAAAATGGAACAGATTTTTTTCTGTTCAAACTCTGGGAAGTCAAGGGAGTATTTTCTCCCCTTGATTCTTCCTTCTTGATTCCATTCCCTGATGGAAGATCTTTATTGGTAGGTGTTGGTGGAGGAGTCAAAATCTAATGCATCTTTCCAGAAGTGTGTTTTTTCATGTTTTGTTTTGCCGTGTGCTTACCCTGAGGTATGACAGTCCTGTCTGAATAATGTGTCAGATGGAAACCTTTTCAGGCTGTATCTGCTGTAGACTTGAGTAAATTGAGTTATACTTTGGTCCTGTATATGAATGCTCATGTCTCATTGCACTGGTTTAACTGGAAATAAGTGTGTTTGGTTTGATTTGTCTCAGCCTTTAAAGAGGATTGTGGTGATTAGGAAGAAGGTTGGATTAAGTGCATTTGTGAGCTTCTCCTGGTGTATTTGGGATTCTTTTGTTTCCCGATGAATCTGTAACTAACCACTTGTTGTGTCAGATGGTGGAAGTAGTTGTTACTGTGTTCATAATGTTTCTAGACCTAATCTGGTGGCATTAACGGAAGCGTGAGCCCCGTTCTTCTTGCTGTGTTTCAGAATGGCCGCAATGACAAGGCACAAGAGTTTTTCCTCAAGCAGGCCTCTGAGCTCCAGAACCAGGCAGAGTGGAAGGATTGGTTTGTCCTGCCCTTCCTCCCTGCTCCAGACTCCAACCCCACCTTTGCCACCTATTTCTCGCGCCAGTGGGCAGATACGTTCATCGTGTCTCTGCACAACTTCCTGAGCGTCTTATTTCAGTGCATGCATATCCTTTTTTGCAACCAGTAGTTAAATCTCACTTGCCCTTGTGTTATACTGTTAACATTTATGCCAAGAATGTAGTACTACAGAACATCCTGCTTTCAGGTGATTTTTTTACAGCCAAGACTTAATACAAAGGTGGTGTTTGCCAGAGGATGTTGGAATAGTTATTACTCAATTATCTGATGGTATGCTGTATTCCCTGGGCACAAACAATTGTGGTCATTGCTGATGCTGAATCATCCTGATGCTAGTGACTAAAAATCTTGTGCACATCTTGTTCTGAAATGCTTTTACTCTTTGCTTGATGTAGTACAAACAGGCAAACAACCTTGGGTCATAGTCCATGACTGTACTGGCATCTTCTGTTAGAGCCTTCTTTGGGTACATTATGTTCACAACATTGCTTAGTGACAGCTCCTTATAATAGAGCAGTTGATTGTTGGCAGAAGTAAGTTTTTTGCCCCACACTACAGAGTTCTGTCTTACTTGTTTGTTGATGTGCAGGCTTATGCTGCAGCTGGAAAACAGCTCATCTTGAACTGTTTCTTCAGTGTACAGTAAAGCAGTAACAGAACCTGTCTTGTCCTCCACTTCTGACTCTAAAAAGAAATAATCTAAAAATCCTTGCAAAGTCCACGTGAAATAGTTCGTGCAACAGCAAAGTAAAAAGTTGACTTAAGTAATTAAGCTGTTGCTGATCTTCTGGTCATGCATGTACTGTTTGCTAGTTGTACAGACTGGGCAACTTTGTTTTTACAGAGAAATGGCCAGTATGGAGTGCTGGCTTTTAGAATTAAGCCAGGTGCACACAAGTTACTGCCTCAATTTTCTTTAACATTGCTTACCAGTTCCAGTAATACTGAACTTTGAAGCTGAATGTCTCAGGAGCAGTCTCATACAAGAAGAAAATGAATCGTTGCGGCATAAGGTCAGAACTGAGATCACTTTTTAGCTGCTGACTGATGCTGTGAGTTTTGTGAAATTGGTTCCATCCATTCGAGAACATTTTAACTGTTCAGTTTGGTGCAGTTATTCAAAGGCAGATTCTTTAAGTGTTGTGTTTTATTTTGATTCATCTTTCAATTGTCTCCAGCAAACTTAGGGTTGTGATCATATTGTGAAATGTGTGTTTAGGGTATTCCTGTCCCTCTGCTGGAGGTGATTGTCTCCCCTCCCTGTGCTGTCTGACAGGTGACTGAATACTATACAAACTCCTTTTCTGTTACACTGCAGAGTCAAAACAAGGTGAAAACTAGTGGCAGGTTAAGGGTGTATGTCATAGAATTATAGAATGGGTTGGGTTGGAAGGGATGTGTGGCTGATTTTGTGAATAGTATTCAGTCACTTCCACGTGTTAGCTGATAGAGCAATAGAAGCAATAGAAACGGGCAGTAAATTCTGGCAAAGAGACAGAAACTGTTACTTCTGAAATGACCACTTCACCATGTTTGATGTCCACTTAAAGCAATTTAGACCAACTAATGGAAATGCTGTGAATGTCTGTTTCCCAACTCTAGATCTTACAGTAAACCATAAGAAGGGTCTATTGGTTCAGACAAAATGTTGCCCAGCTCCATGTCTTGTGTTTACAGTATCATTGGCAGATACTTAGCAGAGGGTGTAACATGGGTCAGTCATTTCAGAGTACAACTTCCTATTAGATTTGTGAAATCTGCAGTTTAAGAACTTTCTAAACTATAGATCACATGTGGATGGTCACATACAAGTAGGAAGGCTTATTCATGTAAGCAGAACTTTAATTTCACTTCCTCAAACATACCAAATAAAAGCTCTTTCTGTATAAATACTTCAGTAAAGTTTGTTCTTTACCTCCTGTGTTACAAAACATTGTTGTATGCTATGCTTTCTGTTTTTACTGTTTTAATAGCTGTTCAACACTATCCTAAAAATTGAAGTAAAATAGAGTAATTGATTTCAAAAAGGAGGCAGTTTTTGGGAGAAAATCCCAAGGTTTGTCACTGTACTGTATGGAATCAGTAGATCAGTCAGACATTTACAGGAGGGTTCTGCAAAGATGGTCAGTGAATAGGGACAGCAGGATAAGGTACGTTTTGAAATAGAGCTCTTTTATTTCCTCCAATTTTGCATTCTTTACTTTTAGTCAAATTAAAGCTATGGTTTGTGTTTTGCATGTTGGTTGATATCATTTGGAGTCTGGATAAGAGTTTTCTGGCAAATCGACAAGAGGTAAAACTAGACTTTCCTTTTAGAGAACTCCTCAGGTCAGAGGAGGAACCAGCTACCTATAGAATACAGGTTTTAAAAAAAGATGTGAATAAATATTGAATTTTATGCTAGCTGAAATTAAGTACTGATCCTGTTTTATGCTGCTGGAACATTGCAAATACATAAATAGCAAGCTAGATTTCTAAAGCTCATTTTTCTTCCTGTATTTTCTTTCCTTAAATACAAGATAAAAAGAAGAAGAATTATATCTGAAAAACAAATGTACAGAAACAGAAAAGCCTGAGGAACTCTTCAGGTGAATAAGAGTCACAGGCATAAACCACATCTGTTCCAGAAAGCTGCATCCTGAGCTTCCTCTCTGCTAAAGAGAAAAAGAGACGGTTTTCTTTTTCCATAATGTGGAGATAAATCTCATTGTTGTGCTTGGGAAGGCGTTGCACAGGGTATGGAGCTGGATTTCAGGGTGACCTGGTTTCACTGACCTTGGTGCACCCTGCCAGTTCACCAAACCCTTGGCTGTGGGAAGAAGATTACCTTCTAGGCTCCGTGCCTGTATTACCCTAGCCTCAAACTGCCTTCACGGAGAGGGACTGGTAAGCTCTGCCCTGCCCAGCTCTTGTTTCCCAGCACCACTAATGTCCCCACAGCTACAGCCCGAGGAGAGGAGTGAAGGGTTTTAAGTAGGCTCCAGTTTCATGTGTGTAAAGTACCGATTGTGTGGACTAATTGGACTAATGTGGTGCTCAGCCGGTCAGAGCAACTTTTTTCCTTCCCCACCCTTCCAGGGCTGTTGAAATAAAAGGAGTAAACAACTTCAGTGAGTGAGAAGGAGGTGAATCTCAGTGACCCTGTGTTCACTTGACTCTTTTTCTCGTGTTGTAGCTGTTTGCTCTGCAGGCTGAATCCTCCCGCATGAAGAAAGAGGAACTGGAGGTGGAACAAACAGTTATGCATCACAAGTTGCCTGCATATGTGGCCAACATGGATCGACTAGGGGACTCTGAACTGTGAGTGCCTGCAGGAGAAGAGCTGGGGACAGGCTCTGCTGCTTTTGTTAGGTCAGGGAGGTTCCTGGAGGGTCATTTTCTTGTCCCCTCCTCTGGGAGTCAATGCAGAAAGACATCCAGGCAGAAATTATGGTGACCTAAGTAGGTTTAATGGAATTCGTGACAGGTGTCTCTCCCATAATTTGGGAGGTTCTTGCAAACCAGTGAGAGCCCAAGCACACATGGAAGTGATTCTGCTCTGCTCTCAGCATTGCACCAAGGTGTTCTGGGCATCTAGGGCACTGTTAGCAGTGCAGTACCCTGCAGTATTGCTCAAATGAAGTGGATTGTCTCGATTCCAATTTACTTGAGTGCCTGCAGTGCCACAGGTGAGTGCCCTGTGTAGTTTTGTGGATACTGTTACTGTATGACCCAAAGGGATTCTTGTTACACAGGGATGTTTTCTTGCTTTTGCAAAGTCAAGGGAAAAGGAGCTTCTCTTCTGTGAGGCTCAGTTATGCCCAGAATTCCCCATGAACTTGCTGCAGTTAAAAGTGCATTTTATGGCTACATCTCTTGCATGCCTATCTCTGGAAATTAGGCAGCATACACAGCAATACAGCTTCTCTAATTGTTATTTTTTTACCTCAGTACAATGTCAGGCAAAGCAAGTTTGTGTGTTTGGATTCACTGTGTTACTGAGGTTTTTTTTTCTTGCTTTAAAAGGATCTGAAAGCAGATGTAGCTCAGCTACAAGTTACAAATAATGCTGTGGCTTCGAGTTTCTCATGTGCTTCTTTCACTTGTATTGGGACAGGAGTAGGATTGATTAAATTATCCTGTTGCCAGTGACAGATAGAAGTTGTAGCAGGTACTACATACAAAATGTTTTAATCTAAAAGCTGTCTGATTCAATAGACTTAAGTGTCTGTTGAACTTATCTTGATAACTGCTCTGCAGTCTTTGCACAGGACAGGCTACAGAGTTTAGTTTGTGATATGTTTTTTTATGTGGAAAGCCCTGATGCTATCTGCATGTATGGATGAGTGTGACACGAGGGATGGGATAATTTATTCCTGTATTTATTTTTGTCCATCTGAATTAGAAAAACTTGCCTAAGAAGTGGTATTTCTTGTGTGTGCAACTTGTCTCTTAGTCTGGGGGCTAGTTCGGTTTGCTTATTTTCATGTCTCTGCTTAACCCAAAGCCCAGCTTTGGTAGAACAGTTCCATCCTTGAACGGTGGATAGAGACTGTGAAGATTATTGTATTCCCCTTCCCCTTGCTGCCACTGCTCTCAGAGGAAGCTGTAGCAGAGTGAAGTCAGACAGTTATGTTCTGGGAAGCAGCTGCTGCTTTTGGCATTGTGGATTGAGAAGGGAGGTGTTTATAATCATAGAAATGGGCCGTAGCTCTCTTATTTTCTTTGGGTCTGGAGTTTGAGATATTGAGGGCCTGTTCTGTAACATTGTTGAACATAACTTGCTGATTATCAAAGTCGGTGTCCAGTGAAACATTGGATGCTGAATGTCTCTCAAAGTAGGTCTGTTTTATGCTTTGAATTGGGAATCCCATCTGAGCAAGTTCTACAGAAATCTGAATCCCCCTGCCTTTCCCTTAGGGTCTTTCTAAACCAGATGGAGCAGAAAAAGTTTTAGGTGGCCCTACAGTGGATTCAGCAACAGTTTGAGCTCACTGTCTCAGTGGCATCTCTGAGAAGTCAGCTTTTGGTTACAGTAACTGTAATGACCTGCTCCAGGCACTAACAGGATATTTTCAAATAGTTTTTAAATGCATAGTGGTGCACAGGCTTGGAAATGAACATCTGTTGTCCGGTGGTTCAAACAGCTGCCACTTCACTTAACTGGGTGGTCTTTGGTCAGGTTGCCTTACTACACTTTCATACTCCATTTGGTTGTGTTTCATTTTTTTCATTAGTGATATGACCTGCAATCAGAGGAGTACAGCACATTCTCTTCAGTCCCGGGGAGGCTTTCTGTCCTCTTTTCTCTCCCAAAGTAAAAAGGGCCCTTCCAGACCAACCCATTCAAGTGGGGCTTCTCCAACGCAGACTGGCATTATGCTGCTAGGGAAGAAAGAGCCAACAAATCACCAGGTAATTCTCAACTGAAAGTTGCTCAGTCTCCAAGGAGTTAACTTGCAGCATGGCACTGCTCCAAGGTTTTGCTGCCACCTGAAAAAGTAAATGTCCTTTCCTGCCTTGCAAACGTATGCTGGGCCTGAATGCAGCACAAGAACAGCTATTGTTTTCTAAGAGCTTGTGGAGCCTTTGCAGGTGCTTGGTTGCTTTGCTGCTTCTTTTGCTCTTTGTTCTGCAGCCTAGCACAAGCATAACTTTGCCCAATCATTTCTCTGCCTTCCAGAGTGCCAAAGGAAAAGAAGGAACAGTGAGCTGTAAGGACGGGAAGAGCCACTTCAGTGGTTTAGTGGCAGGCGAGTCCAGCCTGCAGCAGCGGCAGAAGCGCTTGCAAGAGCATGGGAAAGAAAGGAAGGAACTTTTGTCGAAAGGGAGCTTCCAGGTACTGGTCAGCACTGCAAGGCTTGGAAGCAGAAGACTGGTGTTTCTGTAAAACTAAGTGGTGAAACGAGTGCCAGTGTTTCCTTTAAGCTTTGGAATTGCTAGTCAGAAATAACTGTATCAAAGGTTAATGTTTGTAGTTAATCAACTCCTTCTACACTTGGTTTATTTCTGTGTCCCTGGAAGGTAATCAGTAGTGGCATTTCAAATGGAAGAAGAGTTGTCTTTTGTCTCCGTGTTTTTCAACAGCCTGGTCCTGAGGCTTCATTAAGGTTTCATTAGCTTTTAATGGTGGTGTTCAAATACCTTGTTAAAATCCCCATTCCTCAGTGGTAATGAAGTTGGCTCACTCATCCAACCAGTGAGTTCTCTTCCTGGGTTCTTAGGCTGATTTATGCAGGCTCTGTGTGGTATGATGAAAACTAATGGAAAATTTTCCTGGATAGGAGTGGAAGTTGCTTTCCTAGCAACATTTGCTTTTTGGAGTTTTTTGCACTTTATTGTTGCAGTTTTGCCTAGGGATGTGCCCTGCTTTAAAATCTAATGAAACAATAAAACTGTCCTGGATTTTAACTGCTGAAGGTCAGCAGACTACTTCTGTTCACCTGTGTGTTGTCTGGCTTTCAGCAGCCATGTTGTCAAAAAATACAGAGTACAGGCAGCATCTCAGCTATTGTTATTTTGTCTGGATGAGACATTCTGCCTTGTGGAGAGACAGTGCTGTGGGTGATGCCATGATGATGCCGTGTTTGGCTCTTAATTCTAAGCCCAGGAAAAGGCATCACGGGACTGTTGCCTGTTGCCCAATGTGTGGCTGTTCTGTGTGTGGGAGTGCTGTTTTAAAGAGATGGTACTCTTATCACTCAGCGTTCAAGGCCTTGAGAGAACTTTTTTCTCCATGGTTCATCTAAAACTCTTTCAGCATTGGTTGGAAAACTTCAAAGCCAAATTTCCCAGGAAGTTTCCTTTGACTTTCCTTTTTCCATGATGTTCCAGGTTAAGGCAGTGATTTTTGGGCTGTGTAAAGGTTGGTTCTTGTGCTTTTGGGGAAGCTTGATACTCTTTAACTTTCTCTTGTACTCAAAGCATGTGAGCAAAAAGGAAACTGAAAGGTGGCACTGTTTCTTTCACATGAGTGTCATTCACTGGTTGTTACCTCCCCACATTAACTAGCAGAATAATTCTTGGATTTATTTCCCAATCTTTTCCAGCTCTGTGATTTCAGATGATTTCAGATGATTTGAATATGCAGTGCTTGAACCATTGGTCCTGATGTGAAGCTACTGTAAATTAGGCAAGCATGTGTTACAGAACAGGAATTCAAAACCGTCAATACCAATACCATTTTGGGACACTTAGTTTTCAGAGGATGGTTTATCAAAAGAATGTTAGCAGATGATTTACCGCCTTATGTGCTGTATCTTCTTCTTGTTCAACTTCTGGTGGCAAGAGAAGACTAAGCTGCTTCCAAATATTTCTGCCGTGCAGATCTTGTCTCATCCAGATACTTTCACCTCCTAAAACTCCATTTGTTCTGTCTGCCCTGTCAGATTGGGTTTTAAGCTTTTGGACTCTAGTGTCAGCTCTACTGTTGTCATCAGTCAGTTGGCTCCAGTGTGCACAGTCTAAATCTCTGGCAGATGAGGATAATCCATGCATTGGGGTTTGAGATCCAACAGGTTTTTGTGCAGGTTTGCTGAACTGCATATTATGCAGACTTAACTTACATTGCTGAAGGCAAGAATTCCTTGAGATATGTTGATTTACTTGTGCTCTAATGAGCATGTAAATGGGCCTCTGATACTGGCTGAGGTATGCTAGAAATGTTGTGGTTCTTTTAATTCTTACAGGAAAGCGTATAGCTGAGCACATGGAGGGGGATATAAGGGACTCAACAACTAAGCAGGTCATATTAAATAGTGCAGTTGTGCAACACATGGTCCTTGTGGTCAGAAAGGTCCCAGGCAGAAGGAGTGTTGGGCTAACAATGCTTCTGTTTTGTTGCAGCTTCTTTTTTTTTTTCTCCCAGCAGGCTGGGGTAGCTGAGGAACTTGTTATGGAGCTGCTTCCTTGTATTTCACACAGGATTTCTTCCTTCAGGGCCAAAGTGCTGAGAAGAAAACAGATACTAGCATAGCTGAGGCAGAACCATGCTCAGATCTGCATGCTGAGCAAACAGAGACTTCAACCAAAGTTCCTGGCAGCAGTGCAGAGGCTGTGGGGGTTCGGCAGGAACAGCCTTTCATCGTCCTGAGCCAGGAGGAGTATGGGGAGCACCATTCATCCATCATGTACTGCAGGTAATGCACTGGCAGAAGAGGGCTCTCTTGTAGAAGCCTCTGCAGAAGGATCAGCTGTGTCTGGCCTCTTTCTCCCAGCCTCTCTTCTGTCCAGCATGTTGGACATGTGCTCTCAGTTGTAGGGCAGTCAAGCTGGTGACTGAAAATAGCATGTAGCTTGTGCGAGAGAATGGACAGAGATTTTTGTGATTGGGCAATGCTAGCTGGGAAGAAACTCCCTTGGAAAGCAGGATGATATTGCTTAAGGGCATTACGCTTTATGTCTGGAGCTTAGTGCGCTTCATTGTGCCAGTTCCTGTGAAGTGAGCAGGAAGTGGTGCAAAGTTCTGATTTCTGCAGAAGGAACTGGTGTGTGTCCAGGAAAGGAAGGATTAGTGGATTGCATCTAAGAATTTAAGGGAGAAAAATATCCCATCAGTTTCATTCTACACACAGGGTTGATTGTTCTGGACGGAGGGTGGCCAGCTTGGACGTGGATGGGGTCATCAAAGTCTGGTCTTTTAACCCCATAATGCAAACGAAAGCTTCATCCATTTCCAAATCTCCGCTGCTGTCCCTGGAATGGGCCACCAAGCGTGATCGGCTGGTGAGTAGTCTGCGTGTAGAAGTGCAGCAGATGGTTTGGGGCTGTGTTGCTACGTGTTGCGTGTTCACTTCTAGACAGCTGCACTGTGGATAAGATTGGGGCAGCAGTTAGTTTCCACTTTTAGTGGGACATGGGGAAGCAGAGCCTCTAGGGTCTGAGAAAAACTAGAGTGGGGAGTGTATGCTTTGTAGTGAGCAAGGAGTTCACCACCACTTGTCCTGAAACAGAAAGTCCCAAGGTGCAGTGTGGGTACAGCTGCAGGATAGAAGTTGTTCCTTTGAGAAAAATGCCTGTCTTCACACAGATCACACAGCAACTTGTAAAGATAGGCAGAGTGGTTTGAGTACAACAGCCTGTGGGAGGCCTGCAGCAGAGAGCTATGGAACTTTACTCATACCCTGAGCCAGCAGCAGAGAAGGGGAAACAGGGTTGTGGGGGTGGCATTTTATTTGTGCAGGTGTGAAAAAAGCTCCATGGCCAGTTTTAGACTGGGGTCTTAAGAGCTGAGGGTTTGTGTGTGCATAAGGAGCTTGGAGCTTGTTTAAATAACATGGCAGTTTAAATGTTTCCTGTATCCCGTTTTCTCTAGTTCTGTTACTAGAGAGGAGCCTTAAATTATATGCATTCTTCTGAGTCCTAGAACTGTTGCTAGAGTTTCATGCCCTCCCTTGGCAGATACAGGGCTGTATGAGAAGGCTGGCCTGCAAATGAGGCAGTATTTTTCACATTTTGCCACTGACAACGTGTGGCTTTCTAACCCCAAAATGCCACCTGTGAAGAGCTGGTGCTACAGCTTGTCTCTTCTTTTGCTTTTAGAAAGCAGGTTGTCGATGCAGTTGTTGCACTTTGTTTGTTGTGATGATGTTTCTTCTGCTTTGTGGAATTTATTTCCTTCTTGCTAGTAGAAAGATTCTTCATTCTGAAATACATGTGGGATTCACCAGCAAACTAGGCACTGAAGTGACAAAGATCTGGCTTGCTCAATTTTTCTTCTATAATGCATCTCTCTATGATTTAAATTTTAATTGAAATTGTAACACCACTAATAAAGCATGTGTGAACTCTTCTGGATGATTTCATCCTCCCATGGGTGAAAGGAGTTGGCTTCCGCTTGATTTTCTCTTTTGCACACAGTTAACAATCTTAAGCCTCTCTGTCCTTGGACCCCTAGATATTGAGACTCCATACATGTTTTGCATCCTATAATGTTGAGCTGTGATCCAGAAAGTGGTGTTTATGCCACCTTGGTGCCTATTAGATCTTTTTTCTCACTGTAAAGCAGGGTTTTAACACTGACTTCTGTGGCTCTGGGGTAGTCCTACTCGGTGTGATTGCACAGGAAGACAGGATGTACCATAATGGAGTAATATGTAGTCTGAAAGGATACATAGAAAAAAAATTACTAAGTCTTGGTGGTTGTTGGACAGCATCATTGTACTCTTCACTCACACTCTTTCCATCTCCTTGCTGGTTTCAAGCTATTGCTTGGCAGTGGGGTCGGGACAGTTCGTCTTTATGACACAGAAGCAAAGAAGAATCTCTGTGAAATCAGCATTGATGAAGACATGCCCAGGTATCTCTGGAATACTGATTTTTAAATATAAATATAAATAAATGGTGTTGGTTTAAACAGTGAACATCTCAATGTTCCTGCTGCTTTTCTGCAACTGCAGGACTATCCAGCCTTCACTTAGAGGGCAGTCCCTGCCTGAGCAGCGTAAAACTGCTCAGTTAAATGGGAGACACTCAAAATCTGTCTAAGCACATGAATCCTGCCCTCCTTTACAGTGCACCCTGTCTTGTGGGGTCTTAATGGGAGAGCTTGTAGTTGAGTGTTTTGCTTGAGGCAGCTGTAGGAGAGAGGTGATTCAGACCATGTGCCTGTGTTTCAGGATCCTCTCGCTTGCCTGCAGCCCAAGTGGTGCCTCCTTTGTCTGCTCTGCAGCAGCTCAGAGCCCCGTCTCCCACATTGACTTCTCAGTAATCAACTCTGGGGGCAAAAGCATGAACCAAGTTCCTGGGAAGCTGCTACTGTGGGACACTAAGACGATGAAGCAGCAGGTACTTGCTGGGTTTCTTATCCTTTCTCAGTCTGCTTGTTGAGAATGAGTGTCTTTTATTTCAATGTGTAGGAGCCCTCTTTCTAAATTATGCTGACTTTTTTTTCAACACCCTTCTTTTTCCTCCTTCTTCCTTTCCCCTCTGTCACATTCAGGATAAAAATAAATAATGTAAGTAGCTGCTGGATTGGGTGAAGTTTTTTCGTTTTATTGGTGTGTTGGGGTTTTTCTGAGGGATTCTTCAGAATAGTCCATGGCCTTGTGTCTATCCTGGCTGCACAGTTTGTGACTGGAAATATCCCAAGTGGATTGAATGACGCTTTGCTCAGGCTTTCTCCAGTTGACCGATACTGAAGGGTTTTTGTTGCTGCTGTTTCCCTTGCCTTCCCTGTTTTTAAGTGAAGTGCTGTCCCTGACATGTAGGAGAAAGCAACATACTCAATCTAATGCCTGCCAGAAGCTGGTTTTGCAACCTTGAAGCCATGGCCAAGAAAGCTATGGCTTGGCTGAGGTGAATTGCTGGTTTAGTGTCACAGTACAATGCCATTGCCAGACTTTGAAGTCTGTAGTTATTAGCAGTTTAGGGGTCCAAACCAGAGTTCTTGTTACTAAATACCATCTTTTCTTTCTTCCTTCCCCTGGAGTTCAGCTCTTCAGCACCCCCAGCTCCATTTCTCAGCATTAATGGAAATTTTCCCTTCCAGCTGCAGTTCTCCCTGGAGCCTGAGCCCATTGCTATTAACTGCACAGCCTTCAACCACAATGGCAACCTGCTGGTCACCGGGGCTGCAGATGGGATTGTTCGCCTCTTTGGTACGGTGGAAAAGGACCTGGGGGTGTTGGTTGATAGCCAGCTGTGAGGCCAGGTGGCCAAGACTGGCATCTGGGCTTGTATCACAAATAGTGTGGCCAGCAGGAGGGGGGGAAGTGATTGTCCCCCTTCACTTGGCACTGCTGAGGTTGCACCTCAAACAGCATGTTCAGTTTATGGCCCCTCACTACAAGAAAGACATTGTGGGGCTGGAGCACGTCCAAAGAGCAAAACCAAAGCTGGTGCAGGGTCTGGAGCACATGAGGGGCACCTGCAGGAGCTGGGGTTCTTTAGCTTAGAGAAAAGGAAACAGAGGGGGGACACCTTACTGCTTTCTACAACTACCTGAAAGGACGTTGTAGCCAGGTGGGGGTCAGTCTCTTCTCCCAGGTAACAAGGGATTGGACAAGAGAAAACAGCCTTAAGCTGCATCAGGGGAGGTTTAGATTGGATATTAGGAAAACTTCCATCACCAAAGGGATTGTCAAGCACTGGAGCAGGCTGCCCAGGAAAGTGCTGGAGTCACCATCCCTAGAAGTATTTAAGAGATGTTATAGATGTGGCACTTAGGGGTATAGTTTAGTGGTGCACTTCGCAGTGTTAACAGCTGGGCTTGATTATCTTGGAGTCCTCAGCTGGCTGCCCCTAGTACCCTTTTGCCAGCAGGGAGGCAGCTGTGGGATATGCTTGAAGACCAGAGTGGAAGCTATTGTCTCTCCTCCACAGGAGCTCTCAGGAGTGAATTGACATAGACTTTTTTTCTGGAGGATATTGGCTGGAGACCCTGGTAGTGCTGCTGGATTTGTTGTTTCTCTCCTGCTGAAGAGGAGTTAATTTGCCCTTAAGCTGTGTGGTCTTGGGCTGTGCCAGGTAGCAGTACCAGTAGAGGCTGAGTTGTGAGGAAAGCAATTAATGTGAGACCTTACATTTAAATGCAAGGGCTTCACATCAGTCCTCCTTCTGTGAGCAATTTCTCTTTCTCATGTTTTTGTCCTCTTCAGCCTGTCCTTGCAATAAAGGTAGTTCAGGCCTCTTACCTTTGAATGGGGAATCTGCTTCTGGCACAGGTGGAGACTGCAGTCTCAGGTCTTTGGGAGGACAGAGCTGTCAGCAGCTGGGAGGATGGGCAGATAATGAAGAGAGGAGGAGTCCAGCGGTGCTTGGATGCAGAATGCCTGCAGTTGACAGCGAGTGTGTGAGCAGCCCTGTAAAGTTGAGTAGTTATGATGATTTCTGTGGCCAAAGTGAAAGCCATGTGTGGGAGTATAGGCACAGGGTGCTGGGACTGGACTGGGCTCCTCCAGGCTGGTTTGGAGGGCTGTCACAGAGAGCTTAGGAACATAAAAGGCCTCCCTCTCTTCACCTCAGCTCTGTGTGAATACAAGGAGTGTTCAGTACTGGTTCTCCCCTCAGATATGCAGCAGCATGAGTGCGCCATGAGCTGGAAGGCACATGATGGGGAAGTCTACTCCGTCGAGTTCAGCTATGATGAGAACACAGTCTACAGTATAGGCGAGGATGGCAAGGTAGGCTATGGGTGACCTCCTACTGCTCAGCTGGCAGAGATCACTTCTGGAGTCTTCTCCATATGGTGGGGACAATCGTAAAAATACGCTCAGATTCTGGATGATCTATGGGCTGCTAACTAGGTGTGCAGTACCATCCTGCTCCATGCTATCTGCAGAGAGAGTGGCTGAAAAGTGTATTAATAGTTGGAGCTGTCTTGGACCTTGTGTGCAAATCTACTGTTGGTGACATCCCCTTCCTAGATAGCCCATGTGAGGATGACCTTTCTCTGCCCCTGATATCACCACATTTGAGATCTGGGATTCACAGGGAAGCAGATCCTTGACTACTTTGCATAAATCTCCTTGTCAGCAGCTCCCTGTTGTTTATAATAAATGCTTCAATTTCTGCAGTTCCACAGTCTTCAGCAGTAGAGGTGTGGCTCAGGGAGGGACCTTGTTGAGGAGTTAAGCAAGTTCTCACCCGAATACTGCATGCAATGTGGGAGGACACATAGGCAGTAGTGCTTGGGGAAGGCAGGGCATATCTTTGCCTGGATAGTAGGCACTCTTACAGCCTTTGCAACCTGTGTTTTATTAATATAGCCACTTAGATACAGATGTCAAAATGCCATCTTCTGTTTGTGAGGAATACCTGCTTGGCTTAAAAGCAAAAAAGGTGACTCTACTTGCATCCCAGTTAATTTCATTATAGGCTTTTGTAATCTCTTTTTCTCATTCCAGTTTATTCAGTGGAATATCCACAAAATTGGCTTGAAGGTGTCTGAGTATGACCTTCCCAGGGAAGCTACAGGTCCTTTTATTCTGTCCGGGTACAGTGGCTACAAGCAAGTCCAGTTCCCACGAGGACGGCTTTTTGCTTTTGACTCTGAGGGCAACTACATGTTGACATGTTCTTCTACTGGGGGAGTAATTTTCAAGGTAAGTCTCAGAAGTAGTGGGGAGTACTCTTAAGCATCCATACAAGCTTTTGTTAATTATGAGGGTGCAACATCAGCCACTGGAAGTTCTTAAGCAGCACGTACTCATCTTTGCTCTATGAAAGTTGGTGCTCTGTTTCACACAGTGTGCACTTTAGCAGTGTGTGGTGTACAGCAAATGTTTGGGTCCTCTGTATGTAGCTGGAATATGTGTGTTCCTTCTTAAAGCTTAGTTTTTTGTGTCCAAGTGCCTAGGACGAAGTTTTAATTACTTTTTAAATATATGGACGCATGCCAGTTCAATGCAAAATGTGTGATTGTTAACTGGTGCTCATCTTCAGTCTGCCTTCTGTGCCTGCTGATTCTATGTTAGACCCAGCCTGACTCTTTTCCCTTATTGTGTACTAAAATTAAATGAAGGGTAAGGCTGAATGTTTCTGAGTACCCAAATTTCTGTGCTTCAGTAACAAGTGTTACTGATCACATGCTCATGCTCTTGCAAAGCAGATTAGATGGAATTTTTACTTTGCATCTGGGGCACTCAGAGCACCTGAACTAACATGAGCTATAGCTTAGGCTTATGTGCTTCTCATCAGTGTGTGCTCTTAGCCTGCCTTGTTCAATTACTGCGGTTCAGCTGATGTCAAAAGTTGAGCTGCTTGAGAATACCTGCTTCTGTAGTGAGACTGGAAACTTCCTTTCATGTGTGTGCTACACACATCTCATTATCTCTCTGATTTTCTGCTTACTTATGCATGCTGTTAGAGATCTCTATCAGGCTTCGGCTTGTCTTGTCAGGTGCATTGCCCCCACTGCAGAAACTTACCTCCTTAAAATCATATGCTTTCCTTCTTTTTAGTTAAATGGTGAGGAAAAGGTTCTGGAGAGCTGCCTTTCCCTGGGAGGACACCGAGCTCCTGTTGTCACAGTGGATTGGAGCACAGCCATGGACTGCGGGACCTGCCTCACTGCTTCTATGGATGGGAAAATTAAATTAACAACCTTACTGGCTCAAAAGTCTTAACCTGAAGGGGAAAAGAGCAATAGACTTGACAAAACCAGTGTTAACTCACAGGAACAAACTGCATGGGAGAGAAGGCAAAGCAAAGTCCCTCTTCTCATTGTAGCTTTTGCCTCTTGATAAATACATTTGCCAAACCACTGTGCAACAGAATGCCAGTATGGGACTGGATCAGTGGCAGCACTGAAAAATAAGTCTCCACTAATCCATTGTGGCAGCTGGACTTCCCTCTCTTAGGGAGTCGTGAGTAGCACATGGCTAGAAGGCTGGGGTCATGTCAGGGTTCTGCAGAAGAAGGTGAGGCTGGAGGAAGCAAGCATGAGGCAGCACAGTGCATGACGATAAGCTGACTCAAACTGGAAAGGCTGATGAGAAACCAGAGTATTCTTTGGGTATAACATTTGTTGTTACAATTTTGTTAGTTTGTTTTTATTTGGCTTTTTTTTTTTCCATAAAAAGAAAATATTCCCTTGCACTTGAGCTCTATGCTTTGTCCAGCAGTTGCTGCAAAACATGGAGGGTGGCTGGGGCAGTGATGTGCCAAGTCTCCTGCACGCAAAAAAAGCCCTTGTGCTTTCACCAGTGCTTCCAGCACCACACCAGGGTGAACCAGACATCCGGGAACAAAAATAACTGTGTTTGTTTGGATGTATTGTGTTACGTTGCCATAGGTATCTGCTACCAACTAGAGCAGAAATCCTGAGTCAGACTTTGAAATACTTGTTTTGAAGTTCAGAAGCTACATAATGCCTAGCAGTTACCTGATGGTGGATAGGAGGAGGGAGGCCAGAACCAGTCTGGCCCTATAGAGGGCTCTCTGTCACTGGAGCTGTCTCTCCCCCTAAGCCCCCCCAACATCAGGGCAAGTGCTGTGCTCAGGTATTGCATAGTCTTTGAATGGACTAAGCAGATACATTTCATCTGCTTACACATTGCCACAGAGCTTTCTGCTGCTTAAGTCCCTGGTCTGTATTGGGGGTTTATGGTACTGTTGTTCCTTGGCAGAGCATACACTCTGCTGGAAAATGAACAGCCATTCATGAGCCATATGGGTAGCCATACTCATGGACAGCTGTTCAAGGGCAACGCTGCTGGATACTGAAATCCTCACTACAGGCCTATTCATGCTGCAGGTACTGATTGTCCATGGAGTATCTTGCTCCTCCTGACTACAGTCTCGTGCTAACTCCACCTTCCATTTCAAGGGCCTCCAAGATTAACAGGTCCCCTGGCAGCCTGACATCTAAGTACAGGGTTTCCACCTCAGTGGGATGTGATACTAATGGTGCAGCTGCTCTTCATGCCAGTCTTAGGTAATGTCTCCTCAAATCTGGTGCTGACTTCAAACTGGCTTCAGGAATTCCCAGGGTTAGTCTGAGAGTTTAGAGAGCTCTCAAGTGGGAGCCTTTGTTGGCCTCTCAAAAGGCCAAGAAAGATTGCAGCTGTATCCCAAGCCCTGCAGGGTTGACTATATTGCAGAGGTGTTTTAGAATTTAGAATTACAAAATTATAGAATGGTCTGGGTTGGAAGGGATCTTAAAGCTCTTCTAGTTACAACTCTCTGCCATAGACACAGACACCTTCCACTAGAACAGGTTGCCTAAAGCCCCATTCAACCTGGCCTTTAACTCTACCAGGGGTGTTACTTTCTTCCAGATGTTATCTTCCAGCCCTCACAGAGGGTCAGTTGAGATTCTCGAGAGAGACCACTTACAGGTTTGCTTCGTAAGTAGGACTAAAAGCAAAGCAAAAACCCCCAAACAGGGAAAGAAAGTATAAAAAACATGCTCCAGCCCCAGGCTGCTATGCCAAATGATGCATCAGCACAACATAGATACTGTGCCAGAAGCCTGGAGGGAAGGAATTAACATGTTTTGCTAGAACAATGCTCAACATGCTCTATTCCTAGAGGGGCTTTTACTCCATGCTTCGCCCAGGCTGTCCTCCTCTCTTCCCGGCACGAGCCCC
>VXAZ01003198.1:0-19082 GCA_013399875.1 Gymnorhina tibicen
TTTCACAGGTATCTTGCTTGCACCGACTCTTTGTGTCTGTGTGCATGCACATGCACATATACTGTAGCAAATCTGGGAGAAATGCTGCTTTCTTAGATGTTTAAGTACCNTGGGTTGGGTTTTTTTTGCGCTACTTCATTTATTTTATTTTTCCTATTAAACTGTATTTCTGACTTGGACTCTCTCACTAGTTTGCTTTCAAACTAGTACAGGACTGTAACCAGCAAGCTCCCTCTGAGTGGGATGTCTCTCAGAGCCAGCAAACTCTCAAGTTGGCTATACTTGGAGGATCGTCAAACAATGAGTACTGGGCTGATACCCTCCTCGAGGCCTGACCCTTTGCCCGTCAGGAGATGCAAAGACATCCAAAGTGAGTATTTCACTGACCTCAGAGGGGAATTTTTCACAGGTATCTTGCTTGCACCGACTCTTTGTGTCTGTGTGCATGCACATGCACATATACTGTAGCAAATCTGGGAGAAATGCTGCTTTCTTAGATGTTTAAGTACCATGGATATAGAAGTGTTAGGCCTTTAAGTAAGCTTGTGACTTACGACTTAACCTTACTTAAATACTGCTAAGTGTTGTTCTTTTGCTAAGTTGCTAAGTATAACTTCGAAGTTGTTAGGTTAAATGCTGTTAAGTGTTATTCCTCTGTTAAATTAAGGTGAAGTTATAAATTAAGTTATAAGTTAAGTTAGGTATAAGTTAAGTGTTGTTTCTTTGGTGAATTGTTAGGCTTAAGGTATAAGGTAAGTTAAAGTACTGTTAACTTTGAGTGCTGTTAAGCTTTTAGGCTGCATTCCTTTTTATCCTTGCTTTCACTATCCTTTTGTCACACACACCCACCCTAGATAGTTCTTGGTTCATTTCTGTTTTGATTGCCTGCATTTTATTTGGTTTGGTTGTTGCTTGGTTTTCCTTGGTGTGCCTTAACTGTCTTGTAAGTCATAGAGTGAATCTTGACAACTAACTTTGTCATGTTGTCGCTTAATATTAAATCTGGCTTTTTTCTGATACCCTTGCTGATGATTTTTTAAGCAATCTTAAACACTCATTCATAACAACTATTTAGAGAGCAAAGCTTTTATATGTTTGAAAAATAAAAGAAGGATAAGAATACCAACTAGTAGGAAATGCAATTTTTTTTTAAAATGTAGTCTTACTATTCCAAGTACCAGTCTAATCACAACAGGTCAATTAAGTGTTTGGAGTAGTTAATGATAACTGTGATGCCATACAAACACAGTAACTGAAGATTACTGCAAACAATTTTTTCCACTTAAATGAAGTTTTCAAATCACTCCTATGCTTGTTCTTGACTTCACATTGAATAGCAGAAAGCACAAGAAAGAAACCAGATACTTTCCTCAATTAAAGAAGTCCCCTGAAAGCCACACCTTTTATACATTATCAACAGTTATCAGAGGCTATAAGGCTATGTGAAAAACATATTAAGCTTTAAACAAATCAGCAAGTCCAAAACAGACTCCCAGATTTGAGGGCTTATGTGGCTTAACCTTAGCAAAGCTAAAAGACATTTTACATTGTAAATATGTTAAGTTGTTGTGGTTTAAGAATGGTACTCCCCAATTTAGTGCTCCCACTGAGACTCTCCAAACTAAGATGCCACTTGCTCCCTCCCCTGCAGGTGGCTGAAGAGGAGAATTGGAGGCACAAAAGGTAAAGAGCACAGGTTGAGATAAGAACAATTTACTGGAAACAGCAATGAGATTAAAAAAATGAACAGTAACTGTAACAATATTAACCAAAGTGTACAAAAGAGAGAGTGATTCACATGCAAAATGCTTACCACAGAGCCTGACCAGACCTGACCACAGCCTCACCGCCAGGACCAGAAGAAACTCCCTTCCCCCTAGTCCTCAGCAATGACATGAGATGGTATGGAATAACCTCAGGGTTCTGGCCATGCCCCTCCTGGCTACCGCAAAAATTAATCCTGTCCTGGCTGGAACCAAGACACAAGTGCAACCTACCTTACCAATATCAGGCGCCACCTATGAGTACAAACATCTAGATTTCAAAACTGTTCAATTATTTACAAGTTATACGATCAGGAGTACTGATGATTAACCTGATGACAATTCTATAAATTACAGTATCTTCTGCTCATGTTTGGAAACATATGTACCTATGTCAAAGTATGGTATCTCAGTGTAGAGAACATACATTTTTCTGCCATATGGCCTATCCACAACTACATCTTTTAGTAGTTAATTTCATGAAGAGTAGCTCAAACAATTCGTACAGAGCAGCAGAGTTAAGACTCTATTTAGGATAAAGACACAGATGCATGCTGCAGCTAAGAGGAAAAATGGTAGTTTAAGTTACAAAAAACAAGTAATCTATCATTTACATGTACATCAGCCATCACCACTGTTTCCATTTTGGTTGTTTTTCCTTGACACTACCCCTCCCTATACACACTGTATGAAATTCTGTACACGCAAGTTTTATGTCTAGCTAACTTTTCTTCATTACTTGTTTTTATTTGCTTCTTCCTGATAGCAACAGTAATAGCTGGGATCACAAAAAGTCCAGTACCATCCTACTTAAAAATAAATAACATTAGGAAAAATTTCCCTAACTATTGCACCAATTAGTCTTTATAGGATGAAATTGTATGAACTTTCTTAAGATATATATATAGTTTACATTGTATACTGCTTAGTCACAGTTAAGTAAGCATGACTAAAAGGCCTCAGCTCATTGCAAGGAGGAGGATGACAGCCCCCACTGTCAAGAATAAAGGGTAGCCCCTGGACTACCCAGATCGTGACAGCAATCCCAGACCCTCTGACACCTCTATGAAACCCTCCCCTTATCTGGCATCAGAGATAAGTAACTGTAGTAGACCAATTCCAGGGACTTCTAGATCAAGAAAGAAGCAGGTGGATGATGATGCCATATAATTAGAGTTGCTTTGCAAAACAGTAGCATGTTAAGTAGTGATTGGTCAAATTGTAATCGTAATGTACTTGAACACTTGAAAGGTATAAGAACTCTGTGTAAAACTGCATTCAGGGTGCCCCAATCTGAATGGGACACCTCATGCGCGTGAATATTTACTCTTGTAATTCTATACTTTCCATGCTAGCCTCTCTCCTCAGTCTGCACAAGCCAGTTGTGAAATTTTCTTAATAAATGCAGCAGATAGCAGAGATGAGACCTCCCACTCCCATTCAGAAGCAGTTACCATCCACTGCTATGACAGACACACAGAGAAGTCACATGCAGATCCTTCTAGAAGCTGGATCTTAGAGAAAGAGGAATCTCTTTTATAATTTATAATATCAGGTTATATACTACAGACGTCCACATTAGTTTGAAAGACCATTCTGGATGTCATTTCAGGAGGAAAATGCCATCTGTTGAGGATGATCTCATCATTACTCAACAGAAAACAACTGTAAAACTGTGTGAAAATGCAAAAGATAAGCAGTTCCTTCCCCATATAGGTTCCATATAGTTACTTTGAAGTTCATTAGCAGTTTTCTCCTTTTTCCCTAGAGCTAACAAAACTCTCTTCAGAAGCTAGTGCTCCTATTGAGGTTTCCCCTTTTACACTGCTATAAGAGAGCTCTTATGTAAATATACTAGAGACATCTCCTGACAGCAAATCATGAGAGGAAACGATTTCAAATACAAGTAAACACTTCACTCACATAAACCTACAATGAGGCATTACTGACCAACTTGGCATACAAAATAAATTGTCATGGAAAAAGGGGGCAGACAGTCCTATTTTCCTTCATTGAGAACTAGCTGCAATAATCTTCTCATGGAAATGAAAGTAACCCTGTGAGCAACTGTGAAGTCAGAGTTCAGCATTTCCACGACTTCTACATAACAGGAAACAGATTACAGAAACTCTGTTTTACTAAACTACTTAAAAGATTTTGGAAAATTTTAAGAATAAGTGTGTGTTGCATATAAAAGATGATTCTGAATTTAAAACTTATATTTGGTAAAATAGCCAGAAATTTCTGGGCAAACTGTAGCAGTATTTATTCCCCATGTTTCTAATTTAATTGTATAAGTGGAAGCTCAGTGTACTTGAGACCAAAACCATTCAACATTAACATGTTTTAGTGTAAAAAGCTAATACTCTCTATTATAGCACCCTCTTTTTACCCAATGTAAACAAGTGTTTCTCAACTATTAAGGTGATTCTATAAGTCCCATGAGTGGTTAGATACATACTACTTATTGAGCTAGTGTGAGAAGCAAGAAGAGGACAGCTGCAAATACTGATTGCACAGAAAAAACAGAGTAGATGAAACAATAAAAGGAACATGCAGTTCTCAAACGCATTTTTATTTTCCTGAAATCACAGAGCAGTTTTGGTTGAAAGGGACCTTGGAGATAATCTAGTTCCAACTCCTTGCCATGGGCAGGAACACCTTCCATTAGACCAGGTTGCTCAGAGCCCCATCCAACCTGGCTTTGAACACTTCTAGGGATGGGGCATCCGCAGCTTCTCTGGGCAACCTGTGCCAGGGCCTCACCACACACAGTAAAGGATTTCTTCCTAATAGCTGATCTAACCCTGCCCCTCTGTCAGCGTGAAGCCATTCACCCTTGTTCTGTCACTCCAGGCCTTTGTGAAAAGTCCCTCTCCAGCTCTCTTGGAGCCCCTTTAGGTATTGAAAGGTGCTCTAAGGTCTCCCCAGAGCCTTCTCTTCTCTAGGCTGAACAGCCCCAACTCTCAGCCTGTGTCCATAACAGAGGTGCTCCAGCTCTCTGATCGGTTTGTGGCCCTTGGTCTTTGGTCAAACTGCAAAAGCTTGATGAGAGAAGTTCAGACAGTTCAGCAAGTAAAGAAACATTTGACAATAAGTGAATTACCATAATTTTGACCTATGCTTTTATAATGTGCATTAGCAGTGGTTAAACATTCACAATCATCTTTATTCAACCCTTTAAACATGACCATATTAGCACATTACACTGAATAAATCAAACAGACTGAGAAAAAAATATACTTTTGATTATAAATAATTTAAGTCATAACCTGCTTAATCCTCTTTTTAAAATAGCCTACCAAGCCCCACAACTTATTCTCCAGGAAACAGGCAGACAAATATTCCAACTGCAACATTTGGAAGTGGCAATCAACCATAAAAGGTTTAGGTTCCTAATTTACTTCAAATTGTCATAAAATGAAAACCGGATCATCTCCAAATTAAGTTTCCAAACCCTAGTTAAACCTTACAACTGCCTACAGCAAACATGATATATCAATGAAATAGGACCAAAAAACCCATCCCTTCTTGTTAGATAAACTCTAAATAGAAAAAGTCTAGAAAAGAATGAATGTGGGAAATAGTTACTTGCTTCAATTTCTGGGGTGAGAATTGAAAAATTTGTGTCCTTTGACTCTTGTTTTGGTCAGCTCCAGAGAAGCTGCCCTACAGCTAGATTTACACTTAAAAGTACTACCCATACTATTCTGTCAGCAGAATGAAAAAAAACCCCACACACAGCCCTGGCCAACAGATCACGCATGCAAGAATACTAATACGGATAAGTGATAATTGCACAGAAGTCCTTTTGGCAGAAAAAGTTTGTCCGTATCAAGAAAATTCTAGAGTTGTTCCAGAGCTGCATCAATATGCACAACTCCCTCATATAGGTGAAATAAAGTATTTGTTGCAACTAAGTACAACTTTTCAACAACTACAAGATTTGATTTATGCTGCTTAAAAGATACCCTGTTTAATAATTATTTACAAATTTTAGTGCAACAGATCAATAGAAACTGGGTGTATATTCCTGTGATTCTAAAATGAAAGTTTCAAATATTAACCAACACCAATCTTCTCTTTACCCACAACGTAGCAAGACATACCAGTCATTATTGTTTGTTCATTTGTATTGTCAACTTCATTCATCTAACTCCAGGTAAATTTAAACTCATTTTAGATGCTCTGATAAATATCACTGTCATTTTGTTTAAAACTGTTGCTGCTTGCTGCAGTTTCAAATAAGTAACACGTGTTTCATACTTTTCACCTAGGCAATTACTTAATTGACCCTGCATGCATGAAAATATTCCTCTGATTAATATTATGGTGTTATATTTTTGAAAGCTAGCTAACAGTAATTTTCAATGACCAAGTGTCTGAAAGAGCTACATAAAATTGAGAGCATCAAAAATTTTTTAAAAATAGTCACCTGATGTTTATACTGGCAACATATCTTCAGTTCTGAAAGTTTTGATGAGTTTGAACACAAAAGCAATCTGGAAATTTCAATTTTCTTCTTCCAGCTTCAGTAATTTAAATAAAAATCATCTCCAGAGAAATTCTATGCATATGAAGAACAGATATTTTATCTATATCTAGATAATTAAAAATATTTCTTTTGAACAAAAAGATGAAAAGTTGCCAACTCATGCTAAATACACACACACAAAGGGAAGAGACTGAGCAAATATTGCATAACAGCTCTCTTGAAACAGAGCATCCAACTGTATGCCAAGCAGAAGAGTAGCACTGTGTAAACATGTGAATGGAACTCCAGGTGGAAATATGACAAGTTTCATTATCACTCATATCACTTAAGTGCATATGAGAATGTGTCTTATTAGAGTGAGTGTCTTCACAATAATTAACCCTGGACACAGCCACATGTTTCAAAAGAACTTGAAAAGAATCTTCCTCACAACCATTTCTCAAAAATCTACAGGTAACACCAGCAATTAAAAAGATAAAATAAAAAGAATTCATCAAAACCAATTTTAAACACATTTTTATACCCCAGAATTTTCAGACTTACCATGTACAGCATTAGAGAGACCAATCTCAGCTGTATATAGAACTTCAAAAAACTAAAACAATTATACTGAATGGCTTAGAAGTGGTTTATTTTGGTTGATCTGAAACATTTTAATAGAGTCACAATTAACAAGTGTGCCTGCACCAGCCAGTTTAAAAAAAAATTTAAAAATCTAATTTATGTCAAAGCTTATGAAACACTTCCCAAGTAGTGCTAAGAAAACAGTAAGTCAAAGATAATGAATACTGTACCAGTATGAGTGTACTCAAAATGACAAAACCTAGCTATGTATAATGGAAATTACTTACAAGAACACTTACTTTAATGTTTCAAACCAGCTACAGTCACAGCTAAAACAAGTTTCATTTCATGCAAGGATCAATAAACCAAATCCAGATTTTAAATTTTTCCTCCATGTATAACTATCCAATAGTTATAGATAAATATTTGCACAGAAATTACTGACAAATTATGTTTCTAAAACAGACTGGAAAGTGTAGTTTCTCTAGCTGGCTGCTCTTCAGACTGTACCTTCCGTCATGCAGATAGAACTGAGTTGTCGGTACATAAGTATAAAGTTCCGAGACGCAGTTTTGCTTTGACATGAAAGAACTGTGTAAGTTGTTACGGTTAATGCCGTTCCCCCAAACAACTGCATTGTATGGGAGACAACGAGAGAGACCAGACTGCAGTAGAAGCCCCATCTACGCACCAGTGGCTGCAAGTGTTAAGACCTCCTAGCGAATGCTGTCCCGCTCGTATCTGCAAATCCCTTGGACCAGCAAACCCTCTCCCCCATCGTTTCTCCCTAATGGGCCCCTGAGCACTGCGCGGGGCAGGGCGCTTCCCCCACGGCCCACCCTTGCCGAGGAGAGGCTAGGCGCGGCAGGCGAAGGAAGCACAGAGGGCCGCGCGGAGAGAACAGCAGCCCCCATCCCTCCACCGCACTCCCCGCGGCAAGGCCCAAGCTCAGTCCCCAAGGCGACGTGTAAGAGTCGAGGTTGCTCCTGCGCAAAGTATGCCGGCTACTCTGCACTGCGCTGCACCGCAGTGTGCCCTCCCTGTCCGATCCGCGACACGGAGGAACCGGCCCGCGGCACTTCCCTACCCAGAAGCTCTCCACGAAGTACGCCATCATCACGCCGCCGCCACGGCCCTGAGCGAACCCAGCCTCAGCCGCCGAGACGCAACAGAGAAACAGGCGCCGCCACGGCGCACCACCCTTCCCGTTACGATGGAACCGCCTCCTCCCACACAGCTTCGCGACCTCCAGTCCCGCGCATGTGCTCAGCTGCCGTCAGGCGCCGTGGCTCTTGCGCAGGCGTGTCGCATTCTCCCGGGTGGAGGAACGGCTACCGCATACCCGGAGCATTGGCCCCACTGCAGTTTAGAAGTGCTATCTCAGAAGTGAAGAAACTGATCTCTATAGAAGTATGAATATACTTGCATAAGGCACACAGAAATCTTGAGTAAAAATCCCTCTAAAATATTCTGTTACCACTAAGGAGTGACTATACTGAAGGCTAGAATGTATATGAATTATTTGACATCCAGGAGAATAGATTCATGCTGTTTGAAGTGGTTTCATAACCAAGCATCTTTCCATCGACATGTTGTTGGGAAAATCTTTAATTGTAACAAATAGTGTTTAAGTCTTGTGAATTCCTTTAGCTTTAACCGACAGTGCTTAGCCCTGTATTAATATTTGCAAGTGGTTATCTTAGCCTTAAAGACTGTGGGCCTGAGCAATGCTGATAAGAAGGTATATCTTGGCCAGACCACATTGCTGGGATGCATTCAAAGAGAAGAAACATTTTTGGAGGCCTGTGACTGAAAAAGGATAATTTGAGGAATGGGATGTTCCCCAAATGACCAACAGAGACCCTCAAAAGACCCCTACTCTAATGTAAATAAGCTCTGAGAAGTGATTTAAAGATGCAAATGAACTCACGAGAATGTTTAGCATATATGTATGAGTTTCAGAAAATGTAATTAATATGTATTAGTTACATAGATATAAACTAGTCTGTTAGATAGCTGTGGCATGTGTGATAGGAGGAGATATCCCCTGCATGTCCGGCGCCAAAATAAAGTAATGCCGCTTTCTAATACTGAAATTAGTGTTAGAGAGTTTTATTCCCGACTTTCGGTTACAATATGATAAGATTTTTCAAGGCATTTGATGACTACTAGGCACTTTATTAACAGTGTAGCTTACCCTCTCCAGTACCTCCTCTTACGGTATTTTACAGTTTCAGTGACAGGCTCCTAAAAACTATACACTTCATTTAAAGTCAAAGAGTCTGAAGAAACTTTACTTCAAACCTTTATCTGCTTCAGTGATAGTTCAATTTTCCAGACTCTTCTTTTGCTTGATGCAGATTATTAGCCAATTTGGATCATATTGACTGCTGGAATACAGATCCACTGAATTGCTGTCTGCGGCCAGTCTGTACCTGGACTGCTGCTTTTCAGTAAGAATATCTTTAGATATTCTTCATAAGAGAGTCAACACTACTGGTCTCTTTCTGGGATCCCGAAGAGTTCCTATTCTACCTTAAGAAGATAATTAATTGTTCAAGACAGCAGTAGTTTTTCATTATTGACTAAAAATAGAGGTCCAGATCTAAGTAATGATGTAAGGGGCTGCAGCTCACAGTCCTAGGCACACCAGTGGTTAAGTGCTTTATCAAAATTTTATTTAAGATTTTGTCAGCACAAAGCTTTATCCAAGATTAAAGAAAAGTAGGAAGCTCATATTTTATGTTGGGTTCCCCCTCAAGGGAAATTCTATCAGTTCTGGTTTGAGAATCTCCCCTACCCCCCATCTTAACACTGATGTCCTTTGCCCTTTGTGCTGCAAGATATTAGGTAAGGCATATAACAGAACATTAAAGTCATCCTGAAGAATCTGATGAATCCACAACTTATGTCAAATTTATGTTGCTTAAAAACTTCCATGAAAGTCAAATGGTTAGGAAAAATGGAGTTCAAAAGTTTACAGAACTATACAAGTTCATTAGGCAAAAAAATATTAGGGTAAACTTAAGACAGCCAAATCAGTATTATTGATATAAGTCAGCATGACTCATTCTACATTATGAAATTTCAGCTATCTTTACCAAAGATACGTTCATGACAGATGAACAATATCATTCTTAATTGGTATAACAATCACTGGTAACTGGCTATACCTTTAGTACACCACTTCCTGTAGCTCGATGGTAACCTTAGGAGTTCCTTTCTTTCTAGCAACATTCTCCCAAAGTTTCGGTATATGCAAAGTTTGCTAAGTTGCCAATGCCAAGACAGAAAAAACTTCTGGACTCCTTTCATAGTTAAAACTTCTTTAAAAGTCTCAAGACTGTTAGATCTGGATCTCTCTCTTTTAATAGGAGTAAGCATGTGTATTTTAAACAATAACAACATGCTATAGGACTACATTTTTAAAAAAGAACATTATGTATCTGTTTGCTTTACATAAGTAAGCAGCCTGCATTATAATTATCTTAGCCTTATGGAAGACATGACTATAGTACTTTTTGCAGTCTGTGTTGCTATCTGTAAAGATATACACCAGGGCAAACAATGAGACAAAAGCTGCATGATCAGAGCTGAAGCTTTGG
This sequence comes from Gymnorhina tibicen, assembly GCA_013399875.1. Lineage (NCBI taxonomy): Eukaryota > Metazoa > Chordata > Aves > Passeriformes > Artamidae > Gymnorhina > Gymnorhina tibicen. Next base: position 10,428 of record VXAZ01003198.1, read on the forward strand.
GATTGTTTTCCCAAATACCTTTCATATGGACAGATACTATCCTATGAAGGAAGGAGAGTCAGGTTCACTTCTAGATTTCAGAGAGAAGTTCACCTCTTCCACATTTTCAAATGTATATAGTAATCCTTTATCTACTGCTACATCAAGATGTGCAGCAACTACTCCAGTGCTGCAACAATCTACCATCACACAAGTATCAAACCCATTTTCGGGTTTTAAACAACAGCTTTCCACAAAAATCAGAATGAAATGCAAAATCTTAGACTTGAACTTTAAGGCAACCTGCAGCATATACACAGTTACCTAGAAAACTACTTTGATAAAGGATGAAGATCAGGATCAATAGTTATATTATTAAGTCACACTGGAATTACCCACAAAAAATTAATTTCTTCAGGAGCAAACTTTCTCTTGAACTCCATATACAATCATATAACCAAAGAATATACTGAGTTGGAAGGGACCCATCAGGATCATCAAGTCCAACTCCTGGCCCTGCACAGGACACCCCAAGAATCACACCATATGCCTGAGAGCATTGTCCAAATGCTTCTTGAACTCTGGCAGGCTTGGTGCTGTGACCACTTCCCTGGGGAGCCCAACCACCCTCTGGGTGAAGAACCTTTTCCAAATATCCAACCTAAACCTCCTGTGACACAGCTTCAGGCCATTCCCTCGGGTCCTGTCACTGGTCACTAAAAAGAAGAGATCAGCACCTGCCCCTTCACTTCCCCTCATGAGGAAGCTTTAGACTGCAATGAGGTCTCCCCTCAGTCTCCTCCAGGCTGAACAAGCCAAGTGACCTCAGCCACTCCTCATATGGCTTCCCCTCTAGACCCTTTACCATCTTTGTTGCCCTCCTTTGGATGCTCTCTAATAGCTTTATATCTTTCTTATATTGTGGTGTCCAAAACTGCACACAGGACTAGAGGTGAGGCTGCACCAGTGCAGAGCAGAGTGGGACAATCACCTCCCTTGCCCAGCTGGTGATGCTGTGCCTGATGCACCCCAGGACACGGTTGGTCCTCCTGGCTGCCAGGGTACTGCTGACTCACATCCAACTTTCCATCAACCAGGACCCCCAGGTCTCTTTCCACAGTGCTGCATCTCATTCCCCAGTCTGTACATCCAGGGTTGCCCCATCCCAGGTGCAGAATCCAGCACTTTTCTTTGTTAAATCCATATGGTTGGTGATTGCCCAGCCCTCTCATTTAATAATGAGTTCTACCAGCAACAGAGGGCTGCTCTTAAATTTTACCTTCCTGTATTCTGTATGCTGATCTTGTCATCTGTCTCTTAAGTAGCACATACTGAAAAATCCTTACTAAGGACAATCCTATTATGCACACTATTCCTTTGGAGACTGGGCTGGTTAAGAAAGTCCTAGATTACTGATTGCCTTACTTTAAGTGCTGCTGGATATAAAAAGAGTGATATAATATAAATATATATAATATAAAAAGAGAGAGAGCAACTTTTTACATAGGCAGATAGTGAAAAGACAAGGGGGAATGGTTTTAAACTAAAAGAAGAGAGATTTAGATTAGATGTTAAGAAGAAATTAATTACTCAAGAGGGGAGTGTGCCACTGGAACAGTTTGCCCAGAGATGTGGATACCCCATCCCTGGAAGTGTTCAAAGCCAGGTTGGACAGGGCTTGGAGCAACCTGGTCTAGTGGAAGGTGTCCCTGCCCATGGTGGGGGGGTTGGAACTAGATGATCTTTAAGGTCCCTTCCAACACAAGTCATTCTGATTCTATGATAACATTATTTTCATTTATTTAAGATGCTAGTGCTTACTCTACTCATCTTGTTTGTATATAGAAGTAGTAATTAACCTCAGACTCAGGCCTGAGTCAATAGTCAGATGTTTTGTTCAAGTTCCCCCTTGACAGCAGCATGCTCTAAAAGAAGTACCCCACAACAGAATGGGAGTGGGGAGGGCTATTTGAATGAAGACAAAACCAAAACTACACCCTGCCTTCCCAGTCACTGGTTTACTCATGTCTTATAGCCAACAGGAACTGATCTCTTTTCTTATCAACTCAGTCTCTACACACCTACTGTGCTGTCAACAGCTATTCCATGGTCTTCTCTTTCTGGAGGCAGAAATTGAAGTCCTTATTTAAGCAGACTTTCAGCCAAATATGCAGAAATTAATTTCTACTATACATTTTATTATGAATTTACTTAGTAGTTATATCATGATAATGTATTTTATTGAATTCGTTACAATACAGGGGGTCCCTGTGCTAGACATGTAGTTGTCTAGATTGTTTATGTTATTGACCAACTGTAAATATTGGAAGCAAGCATAAAAGAATCAGATCAACATGGGTAAATTTTGTACAGGGAGCTACTACTGTTAGTTTCATACTTTCATTTTAGAGACTCCTGTATCAGGAATTTATATAAGTTTAAGAACAGACCTTTAAACAGTTTGCATTATCACCCCGTAAAAGCTAGATAAAATTAGACTAAGACCATTGCAAGATTTGGTTCAAGGTCTTGAATAATTTTCATTTAGTTTTAGCTTATTCCAATTTTTATTCAGTTATTGATAAACACAAGTAATGAGAATGACACCACAAGGCCCCATTGAGAAGTGAGAACAATATAACACCATGCATCTACTAAATAAGTGAGCAGCAGAGGAGGATGGCACCATAAATTTACCAAACAAGGAGATAATGCAGGAACAAACTATTCATAAGACCAAACAAGTCTTTGACTTGAACTTTTGTGCTAACTTTAGTCAGATAACCAACACAGTAAAATTCACATCTATAGATGGTAGAAGCCCCTTACTCACATAAGTTCCTTCCCTATAGAGCATGTGTGATAAAATAAATGGGTACTGTGTCTTTAAGTGAAAGTGAAAAAGTATTTAGCCAATGAATGCAGTTTTAGATTGTTGCATATACTGGAAGTTATGATCTTCCAATGTTTGAGGTGTATGAAAGCGGGTAACTAGCATACTGAAGGTGTGCCAGCTTTGTGGATTCATCACCCAGCACCCATCTCTGTGCAGACATGAATTAAACAAATACCTCGACTGTGTGTAGATTGTCTTCTTGCACACTGCGTAGAATCTATATTTGGGACAACATCCTCATTTGGTCAGATTTAGCTAGCTAGCATCAGCTGTTTCAAACAAAAATACAGGCAATGTAACATTTCTCAGTAGTAGAGCAGTTACCAGTATCACCCCACGAACATTAATTTCAGTTCAGGTAAACCTCCTATGTCTACATTTATTGGCCCCCAAGCAGCATAAAACATCTAAACTGAACTAACCTTAACTTATCCAAAGATCATTTTTATTCACAAAAATTAAAATCCTCCTTATTCAAGAGACTGCAAAACTTACATGTGTGAACCAGAAGAGTACCCTACTGAGTCAGACAAAACACAAGCTGAACATGACATTTTCACCTTTCATTAAAAATTGGAATGCAACATATATATTTTAACAACTTTATTAACATAGTCAAGCAGTGATTAGCATCCACATCTATTATGTCACATCATACAAATGTAGATACAAAATTACTACAGTACAATATATATTCTCTGCATGATTCAAAATATTTGGTGGCCCCAAAAACTCTAAAATTCAGCAGCTTATCAAAAATTAAAACAATATTCTATTTAAAATGAAGTTCTGTTAGCAAATAGGCAGACTCCAAGAAATATCACTCAATTTAGTACAGTTTGAAAGGTTGCGGGAGGATATGTTTGAAGGATACATTCCAACATTGTGGCAGATACAGAAACATCAGTTTTAAAGCTTTCAAGCAAAACTCATACAACCTAAGTTGTCAGCAGAAAGATCAGTCATCTTTAATTTTAAATTATTTTCTATACTGCATCCAATTGAAAATTTTAGAAGTGCTCAGTATTAATGTCAGACATATATAGCTACCTATTTCTTCCCATGAAAAAAGAAAGTATTACACTGAAGATTTCAACAGCCAAAGAAACCTACTTATACTCATCTTTTTTTTCTAATTGCTTTCCCACAAAGATCACCTAGGTCTTCTCAGCTTTGTTGTTCACCCAAAGTAAGGAATTAGATACCTTAGGTGAAAGTAGCACAATAGAACCAGCTTATAGAAAAGTGATATACTATAAGCACTGAATTCTTTGAGATGCAGACTTGACTTACTTAAAAAGTATACTGTAACACCAGACAGGAATCCACCTTTTATAGAGACATTTTAACTGCCCTCACAAATACATTCAAGTAAGTATCCTTATTATTTTAGGAGAATATACTCTACAAGGCAAGCAACAAGAATACTCACCTCAGAGTTTTCCATTTAAACTAATTATATAAAACTGGCTTGCTCCACCCATTATGTGCAAAGAGCAAGCATCAGTGTCAGACCAAAAAAAGTAGACTGATGGTGCAAGTCATTCTGGTGAAGAGTGAATGTTGTGGTTTAGCATAGCTTGGTTTTTAGTTAAGGAGAAATCCACCATGGTGAGCACGTAGCGCTTGCCTTGGCGGGTTTGAGGCAGTGTGATGTAATCAATCTGCCAGGCCTCCCCATGCTTATATTTGGACTAGTCATGGGCCATCACATGGGGTTATTAGTCTTTTTAAAGATGAATTATTCTAGCCTGAAAACAAAGGCTCTCTCTGCTTCAAAATCTCTAAAAGCCTCTTCACAGCTATATAACCTGGCGTAGGCATTTCTTATTTTCCCCTCACAGTCCTTAACACACCTACACAGCTACTGATCAAGCTTTATTTACTCAAGATGAGGTTATTGGAAATACGTAATATATCACAAATATGTATGCAAACCACATCAGCATCTACCTGAAGTAACTGCAGGATGTTTTGCAATTTACAGCAGTCATTTCACTGTAGAACAACCTTTATCTAAGATAAAAAGTTACTCTTTAGACCCTATGTAGAAGCTTTATGCACTTACGCTCATAAAAGAGAGAGCATCAAAGCAATTAGTGTTAATTTTCAACTTTGTTCCTTGACAAAATCTGAAAGAAAAGATTTCTAATACAATGTTACATTTAAAGCATTTTTCAAGAAATATTTCAGTTGTTTGAATATGGATGCATTCTCCTCAAGGGAAGAATGTTTTTGCACCTTTATCTGTTAATACATTCAATATGAATAAAATAGGTGAAGCAAAAGTCATTATTGTCCAACAGTAGAAGGTTAATTTAGAGTAAGTTTAAGACAGAGGAGCTCCCTAATATGAAATACATAAACTGATATAATTGACACATTTTTATAAGCATGTGTTCTGAACAAAAAGGGTACAAGAGTATTCACCTGAGATAAAGCTAGTATTTGAATATTTCTAAGTAGCAGTTTCACTTGAGTAAAACTACTTGAAGCTTTAAAATATACATTTTACTATTATACAATATATGCAGTATAAGTAATTAAAATTGATGCTTACATAAAAGTCCTAAAAAAACCCCCACCAAATCCACAGTGTATCAGTAATTCTAGTTACAAAACTTATGCTGCTTCATAACTTTAAAAAATTATAATTATTATAAATTTTAAACTCATTCTTCTAAAACTGATCTTTTGAGTACAAGCTTTAAGGAGCAATAAACTATAGCATAAGAATTAGCTCATTACAATTTAAATATATACATAGTCACCAATTTAGAAAATAATCAAGCTTTGGGAAAAAAATTATAAAATTGATTTTATTTTCTTGCCCTGCTTAGAATAATGAACTAATCAGTTTTTCCTAAATGAAGAGAGTTGTTTCCTGAATGTATAAAGAAAAAAATTTAGTACTGAATGTATAATTTAACAGCAATTTAGAACTGCCAAAAAGATGCATTTTATAAGGATTTTAAATACCCTTTCTGTTATCAACTTAGGTTAATCAGCAGCTTTTCTTCACTCTGAATCCTTCAAAAAGGGAAACTTAAAACAGGAAAAAGGCATATACAAAAAACAGTAAACACTGACATCCTGAGGCTCCTACAACAAAAGTATTCAAGTAGAAAATCTACACCATTACTTAGCAGTGGCTATTTTTGCAGTTTAGCAGACTAACAGCACTTTATTCAGTGTGTAAGGAGCAAATGAAGCTGTACTTTCAGCATGCCAAGAGGCAGAAACACTGGAATGTAACAAACTCACAATTCTACCAATATAAACATTCAGTCAACGTTCAAGAACTGTCAAGCCTACACTACAAGAACTGAAATGCTTTTTATTTATCCCATGATGCAATAATTGAATTATAATTGTTAATGCTGATTCAGAACTTTTCTTGCCTCAGATTAGACCCTAAATGGTTTCTGCAAATCTCTGCACTATATTATGCATTAGGAATATAGTTTATTTGCTTTAAAATATACCACAAGGGAACTTACTGATACAACAGACTATTTTGTCAGTACTGTTTATTTCTGCCTTAATTATTTTCTTTGCTGTTGTACCAGAACACTTCATATCTGTACGAATACCTACTAAAATACTATGTACAAAAGCGGTATCCTAAGGTAATGTGAGGTGAAGTGGGTTTATTTGGTTAAAGGGGCTTTCTGAAATTTAAACAGTTTAGTTAAACCCAGATTCTAGCTGTAATGCTACAGCATTATTTAGGTAGGTCTTCTATTCTACAATTTCTTTTAATGTCATTTCTCTGAAACTCTTCCCTAATGTTCAAATGCACTCAAAATTATAGCCAATTTGTGTCTAAAATAATATCCTACTGTTTTTTTTCTTCTTCCAAAAGTTGGTGTCAAAGTGTTTTTAGTGACTAAAACTCTCACGAATTTTCTTCAGTGCTATTAGTTAAGAAAGAATTTTGTATTTGCTACCAAAGCAATGTAATTTGAAAGGAAGTTATCACATGCACATTTGACCAAATTGAATAAATACTATGTACTAGCATTAGTGAATGTACTTCATACAGTACATGTTCAAACTATTCTTCAGGCATAATCCATTCATATTTGCAAAGCCACAAAAACCAAAAAAAGGATGGGGTGGAGAGCGGGACACATTTAAAATGTGCATGTAAACACCCCCCCCCAAACTCGTAAAACAGCATAACAGCATTTATAAGTCCACAGTCATACAGCTCAAACTTCAGTGCAATGGCTAAATCATTCCAGAAAACACCAGCTAAACCAAAAACTGTTATCCCGTATCCATTCTGCAATGCAAAGGTGAGAAACTAAATCTACAAAAAGGCTGTTATGGCTTAATTTTGTTTTGCAGATTAATAATGCAGCACTTGAAAAATGGAAAGGTGTGGCTTCACCTCTGACCAGCAGAGTTAAAAATCTCTCCATTTTCCTTTATCATCATGGGATACTCTTTAGGCAATCTAAACTATTAAAGACTTGCCACTTTNCCACACAACTGCAAACAAACAAAACAACCCCCCCGCCCCAAACAAACCACAAAACACCAAAAAAAACCAAAACCCAAACTGTTATCCAATATCCAATTTTGCAATGCAAAGGTGAGAAAAGAAATCTATAAAAAGGCTGTTATGGCTTAGTTTTGTTTTGCAGGTTAATTATGCAGCACTTGAAAAATGGAAAGGTGCGGTTTCACCTCTAACCAGCACAGTTTAAGTCTCTCCATTTTCCTTTAACATCATGGGATACTCTTTAGGCAATCTAAATAGAGACTTGCCATTTTCAGATGAACACAAGATCAAGTGTACCAGTTAGGATTTCACATTCACAGTACATAAGAAAATACACATTGAAGGAAAAGTAAAGGATTAACTTAACAAAGATTTATTCACAGGAATACATGTAAGTAGAGAAAAAAAAACACAACAGAAAAGCTAAACAAATGAAATGAAGAGGATCCAAACCAACTGTCACTCTGTAGCTTTAAACTTGCACCCCTGTGCATTTAACTACATCACAAAGGGCCACCAACATGCGCCAATACAGTGTAGATACCCTGCATTACATCCATTAACTTAAACATCTCTTTAAGATCATGCTTTGAACAAAAGAAAGTGTAGAAGGTAATACGCTGAGTGGGAATAAACACAAATATAGCAATCTTGTCATCAACTTCTACAATTGTCTTTACGTGCGAATTAACATTTATGCAGCCTTTAATGGGTCTTACCATGTAACTCATTTTTAGAGATTCTGCTAAAAATCACTAGCATATAACCATGCAGAAAGCACATCACACTGACAGCACAGAGGCAAATATTTTGCACAGTTATATCAGCTTTCCACATTGTGCAGGTTACACACAATACGATATGAATCTTAATCTTAACAGATCCTAAAAAGGTATTTCAAGGCCTAATTGTTAACTACAGTACTTTATAACTATATTCTTAATAAAAATAAGATCCACAGAATCTCAGAAAAAGAATTTTAACTGCAGGGCTATATTGAATTGGTAAACTGCAACATGAGACTGGTGCGACATAGGTAAATGTATACCAGTTTCACTCTATGTGATGCATGCTACTTTCCCACTAATTTAAATTACTTCTGATCACTATGAGCTGGAATGCATGCCTGAACCTTAAACTGCATGTTAAGAATAATGCCTTAGTCTAGAAATTAAAGCTAATTAATTACAATAACCAAATGATGCTACTTTAATTTTTTTAAATGCAAAAATTAAGATGTGAATCTTTCCTTTGATTTGTCCCTCCCCTT
>VXAZ01003203.1:0-26174 GCA_013399875.1 Gymnorhina tibicen
GCGCCGCGACTGCCGGGGGTCGCCCGGGCCGGGGACACCCCGGAGCGCATGCCGCCGCGCCGTTACCTAATGCCGGGAAGCGGCTCAGGGGATTAGTCCGGGCCGGCGGCAAAAATAGCTGGCTCAGGGCGAGCCCCGCCGCGGGGCTCCCGCTGCCCCCCCCGTCCGCTGCTGCCCCCCGGGACCGCCTGCCCGCCGCCGTCGCGTGTTCCGGCAAGGCCGTGGCCGCAGCCGGAGCTGTCTCTGGTACCGAGGTTGCGGGCCGGGTCTCCGGCTCAACCTTCTTCACTTGCGGCTCTTGGCGGCGCGGGCGGTGCAGGGCTGCAGGCGGGAGCAGGGGCACCGGGCCTGGCGGGGGGGGAATCGGGCACCGGCGGGACTCACCGGTGGCCGCTGTTGTTGCAGGGGGCACCGAGGCCCATGATCGCCTTCCAAGGCAACTGGGGAGTGAATGAGGGAACCGCAGGGCCCAGGGCGGCCACGGCGTTGGGGAGCCAGCGGGAACCGAGGAGATCACGGTCCCCTGGGCGATCAGGGGTTGGGGGATCGAGGGGACGGCCGGGGAAGCCAGGGCGGGGGTGAATGCATTGGGGGACTGGGGAAATCGGAGGAACGTCCTGGTTCCCGCGGGCCAGTGTCGTCAGTGCTCCCGCCTTTGGGAGCAAGCCGCAGCGGGCGGCCTTGTGGGCTGGGTCCGCTGTGCCCTGGGGGACAGGAGGGCTGGGGGAGACCGTGGCGCTGATGAACTGTCCTGCCGGCAGTGCTTGACGGTGCCGAGAGAGCCCAGGCCTCCCCCGCTGCTCTTCACTTTCGCCCGTTCCCACTGCAGCTGTGACGAAACCGGGGACAGCTTCGAGTGCATGCGGCTGACAGTGCCCCAGTGAGTCTGGGGTCACCCAGCCCTGTACTCATCAGTGGAGCCGTGGGCACAGGCGGGCACAGACTCGCTGCCCCGGTGACAACTCCCACCGGCCAGCATGAGCCCTCGCGGTGGTGGGAGGGGATGCCGGTGGGCAGCTCCGGTGGGGTGCGAAAGGACTAACCGGCCGGGAGGCCTAGGAGTAAGTGACAGGCTGCCCTGCAGCAGCGTAGGTGTACAGCAGGACCCTGAGACAACAGGGAGAGCAGTGGGGTCTGTGAGGGCTCAGTTGCTGCTAGAGTCTGGCCATGGGCATGATGGATTCACTCCCGGGTGCTCAGCGCCTTTGGGGCAGGATTGGACCCCACCCTCTGCTTCCCGGGTACTCGGTGCTTGGGGACGTTTCCTCACCTTTGGTTTCTGGTCTCTGCTGTCTCTCACACCCCAGGAGCCCGGACCGCAGACCCTTGGTCCCGTCCTCCCTGGTGCCTCCGCAGCAGTCTCGGGAGCACGGCTCACCTCAGGCCACTGGCACAAACCGTCCGGGGATAAGAAGTGCTCCTGGGAAGAGTGGGAGCCCCGGAGCTGTGTGTGGGGAGAGCCCAGTTCAGCGTAGCAGCTTCCCAAAGGCATCAGGTTTCTCCCTCTCTGTGTCCCACACCCTCCCTGGCTCCGGCCTCTGCCACTGGCTCGTGTCCTGGCCATCCCAGTGCATGATGCAGCAGTGGGTGGGGTGCAGCCCTAAGGACAGGGCACATCTGAGTACTGACGTAAAACGAGGGGCGGGGCAGCCCTGGGCTGCCTGGCCGGAGCTGGCAGGGAACCGTGCAGCACTGTGTTCTGCCTTGGGAGCCTGGGACAGACTGGTGCTGGTGCAGAGCGAGTTTGTCTTTCAGAAGCGCCTGGCACTGCTGGATTTCTCAGATGTGAGAGCCAACAAGAGGTTCCAGACCTGACTCACTAGAGTGGCACCAGGGCTGCCCACACAAGCTCTGCATGCAGCACCCCCCGGGGGCACGGGGCCGGCTGCGAGCTGGGCCTCTGTCTCCCAAGCAGCCATGCTGGGGAGCTGGAGAGCCCGGAGAGCGAGGCAGGTGATGGCTGGGAGGAGAGAGCCCTATGCCTGGAGCAGCATCTCCACCTGTAGAGGTGAGGGGCTGCCCCAGGGCAGGCAGCTGGGGACACAGCACGGAGTGGATGGCCCTGCCAGCTCATGCAGCAGACACCAGAACAGGCTGGAGGAGACAGGTGTCCCAAAACAGAACTCCTGGCAAGCACAGAAGCTTTGGCCAGGAGGCCAGGGCAAACTCATAGACAGTGGAAACCTGGATGAAGCCCACAGTCTCATGGCCTCAGTCCACCTCTACCACAGTAGTGTGGCTGAGCAGGGCAGCCCCTGTGCCCTGTATCCCAGCCCCAGAGGCCCCCCGAAAGGCCCTTGGAATCAATGTCCACCAGAGCTGTGAAACTGCAAGCTTGGCTTTGGAGAAGGGGCTTTCCAGTGAGCTCAAAGTCATAGCTGCAGTGGAGGAGAGGGGCTCCAGAGAGCTTTTATCCATGTGATGATCTGCTCCTTGCCAGATGCCAGGTTCTGGGTGAGCAGCTTCTCCTCAGCAGAAATCCTGTATTACTTGCAGTAAGAGAGCTTGGCATCCATTGCCACAAGGCTCCCTGTTGCTTAGTGTAATTTGGCCCAGTCCCACAGCCCTGAGGGGCTGAGATGAGCTCCTGCCTCATTGCCCATGGCTGCAAGCTAGGTCTGGGCACAGCCACGGCACAGCCCTGCTTGCTCACTGTCCCTCAGACCTGGGGTCTTGGCAGGAACACGGGCCCTGTTCTGCCACACGGGTCTTGCAGGCCCAGGGAGAACAAGTGTTCTTGTTCTACCAGCTGGGGCAGGCAGTACTGCAGTGAGTACCACGACCTGCATGCTCTCAGCAGCAGCAGGAACTGGAGAGTGGTGCAACTGGGAGCCAAGATGAAGAGGCTAATGCAAGGAACAGAGGAATGCAAGGCAAGCAGCACACCTGGGCACAATGGCGTCACAGAGCCGTGCTCTGGTCCTGCCCACCCGGGCTTTGAGTTTCAGGCACTTGAAGCTACAATTGTGCACCAGTACCACCACCTGTAGAAGGTGAGGCTGGATGCAGGACATCTGCAGGTTTCTTCCTGGACATGATCCATACTTTTTTTTTTCCCCTCCAGACTTATCCCAGCTAGCAGGAGAAGAATCACTGTGAGTATCTCCACCAAAAGCTGTTTCACATCAAAAGCCTGATTCTGCAGTTTGAAAGAAGCAGGACCCCCTAGGCAAATTGCTGCTGCAGATTTTTCCTTGCTCATCCAGACCTGTGCCTGAAGCAGTGCCAGCTGCTCCAGCTGCCCTGAAGCACCTGGGGCCAGCTCATTCCCTGCTCCCTGCAGGGCCATGGCAGAACCAAGCATCTGGAGATCTTTTGCTAAGGCCTGAGCCAGCTTGAGGGAATGTGTTACTTTGGGTGGTGGCTTCCCTCTAACATGGGACCAGCTCTCTGTGCAGGTCTCACTGAAAGCAAGGTCTGTGGTTTGAGATACTAATGTAGCTGGGAAAGAAACTGTTGTACTGCACAGCTACTGTAGTCAAAATACACCCTAAGCCTTGTATGAGCTACTGTACCTGGAGAATTCCAGCAGCAAAACATAAGGTACCCAGGCTTTGAGTTGTGGGGGAGGAATCCACAGAGAAAGCAAGCTCTGGCTCTTGCCATGTTAACTGCTGGCATGCAGGCAATACTTTGAGTGTGCTGAGCCTCACTTCAACTTGCATGCAGTCCAGGAACCCAGAGCCAGGACAACAGCCCCTACCTGGTCAGCCCATCTCTTTCCTGCCCTTCCCAAAGGAAAGCAGAACACCCTCAGAGGGTCAGTCACAGCCCACACCACGTGGCCTATTCCTCCCCCTCCTGAAGAGAGACCACAGCCTGTTTTTCTTAGCATAAGAAGGAATAATTAACTGGTCTTATCTGCTCTCACCACAGCCAAGCACCAGTCTGTGACATACACTCTTGGCCCTGGCCCTACGTGTGTTTGGGTAGAGGCTATAGGTAGTAACACTCCTCCCCCTACACCTGACTACTCCTGCACCAGCTTCAAAGCTGATTTATTGCTGAGTGAGGCCCTTGCCAGCCTGCTCCACGTGCCTGCACTGCTCCAATACAACAGTCACAGCGAGCATCACATACCTCTGAACTTGCTAGGGCAGCACACAGACAGCAAAGGCACTTGTGACCAGAGTCCCCCAGTCCAAAACGTGTGTAAATGCAGCACCCAAAGCCCAACACATTGGGACAACTGTTGCTGCTACATTCTGGAGGGGCTCTGGCAGCTGAGGAAAGAGGAGAATGGGCTAAATGCTGAACTCAATGGCTAGGAGGGCTCACTGCATGGAACAACTTGCAGCAGGAAGCTGCTGCCTATTAAGAGCAGGATCCCATTGTTAGGTCTGATGGGTTGCCCCAAGACAGGGACACTTGGTCTTAAGGGGGTCATTTTATTGTTTCACTTCTCCAAATGTACAAAAAAAATTAGAAAATAACTGTACCCCCACCCCCTCCCAAACCACAAAACAAACCAGCCTGGGGAGCCCCACAACAGTGCAGCTAAGAGACGGCAGGAAATTAAACATTACTAGATACAGCAGCTGGGGCCCCTTGGCCCACATGGCCACTGGCCCTCCACAGCCCAGAACTGGCCCCAGTCTGACCAGTGCTTCCCCAATTCACACAGAGCTCATCCTGACAAGGTGGCAAATAGGTACTTTACAAATCCTCCTTCACCTTCTTCTTGGATTTCTTGGATTTCTCTTCCTCCTGCAGCACGGGAGTGTTGGTTGCCTCCCGCTTCAGGTAGCTGATGAAGTCACTCACTTCTCTGCCCCCCTGCAGAAAGCAAACGACAGTCAGGCAGGACCCTTACCCGCCACGGGCTTCCCCTCTCCTCAGAGGGGTTCAAGTGCCAAGGCAGGAGACCCAGGTGACTGCAAGCAGACTTCTCCCCAGGACCTGCAGCACAAAGTACAACGCTCCCAGCAGGTATCATCAGGTGTGTTCCCAGGGTAACAGGACACAGTGCCACCCCCAACTCCAAAGAGGCTTGAGTATGATTTGAACACCTGGATGCTCTTCACTTCTTTACAAAGCATCAAGAACAGCAAAATACTCACTTCATACTTCTTTGGACTCTGCTTCTTGCCAGCTGGAGCAAAATAGATGGTGGGGAAACTGGAGAGAGAGAAGAAACACATGAGCTCCTGACATGCTCTGATTTCTATCAGACCAGCCCCAGCTGAAGGGACTCGCATCCCACCCTGCCCTGGTTTAACATGGCAGAGTTTCAGTGGCTCTGAGGCATCAGGTGTGGCCTCCAAGAGCCGGGCCACACCCACAGATCTGGCTGAGCTCAGGTTCAAGTTTTCTAGCTGAACTGCTTTTGGAACAGCAAGCCTGGATTTGTTTTCACACTGCCAGGAACAGAATCACAGCAGATTCCAAAGCAGCAGGACAGACCTCCAGGCAGAGCCAGGACACCAGAATCCTGGAGAAGCCAGGCAGATCAGTGTATTTTGTTTTCACTCTTGATTTCTCCACATCAAGCCATTGCCCAGCAGTCACCTAGCTATTGCCTAGCAACCCCCACACCCTTCCCCGTGAGACACTTTCAGCTCTTCAGTGCTGTGGCCAAGGTCAGACAGAGATGAACTCATGCACTGACATGTGCTGTCACAGCAGTCAGACCTACCCTCGAACTTCATAGGGAGAAGGCACATCATTGGCTGTAGCGTCCATTTTGGCAATGACGATATTGGGATCTTTGCTGAGCTGTGGGTAGAAAGAACCCATCAGTAACCAATTCCAAAATCCAGGAACCCAGCAGTCAGCACGATCTGGGATAGCGCTGTCAGAGGACAGTGCACAAGGGAACGCCACTTCACCACCCCGCACTAGATGGGAGACTATCATCATGCAGAGGGAAAAGACCCAAAAAGAAATTTGGGCAGTTGAGGCCAGACACTGAATCAGAGAATATTCCTGTGCCCTAGCCAAGAACACAGATTAAGTATACCAGTGTGGTTGCTACCACAGATCCTGCTGCAAGATATCTGCACCCCCCAGAGAGACCAAAACTTGTAGTCCTCAGGAAGACACAATTATGCCCCGTTATCACACAGGCCAGAAACAACCTGCAGGAACATTTAGTGCTGCAAAATTCTAGTTCGCATTTGCAAGAGTCTCAGACTTACCTTCTCCCCTAATTCTTTGTATTTGGGCTCCAGATTCTTGCAGTGGCCACACCACGGTGCATAAAACTCTATCAGGACATCTTTGTCTTGTGCATTAACAATTTCATCAAAGTTCTCAGCCACCACCACCTGTAAGGTTTGATCACACCAGTTAGTTCCTTCCAAGTCAGAGATGAGGCTGTGATATGACATGCTCCACACACTCCACCCAAGCTTGGGTCTCCCACACCTGCAGAGCAAGCAGCAGAACAACCAAACATAGCACTCCTCATCTTCACCATACAGGTAAAAACCTGCCGTAAGTTACGAGCACTACCTCCAAGTGAGGTCTGCATATGGTCTCCTTGCAGGAAGATAAAGCCATTTCTTTTTACTCCCAGCAAGCAATCGGCCTAGCTGGACTGGCTGAGGCCATCCCCCTCCCTCCAAAAACATCTGTGAATCCTGTGACTTGCACTCCTGTATAAGGCACTCATCAAAAAGTCAGGCCAAGGAATGCTCTTAACTCAGGGCAGAATTGCCTGGGAGGATGAAAGGCAGGAATTATACCAGATCCCAATGACGAGATGAACATGGAGATCCCTAAAATAGTGCAGTCACAACCAACTGGAAGACCATGCCACTAGGGAGCACAAGCCAAGAGGGCAGGCCTTTGTGTAATCCCTGGAAATCTGGATGCTGCTGCACTCATGAAGCATGTACCTGCTGTGGCCAAGCAGCAGCTACTATGCCGAGAGAAAAAAACAGAACCCAAGCTGCATGTCTCCCTTGCCTCAGAAAGCTGCAGTGGAACAAGGGAGTGAGTAATTCCTCGATCTATCACCACAGAGGCCTTCTGAGCTGCCACCATGCCACATACCAGCACTTCACATAGGCACAAGGAAGCTGCTGCTGAGCAGTGTCTCTGCAGCCGTAAGCAGCACTCACCTTTACGGGGCCATCGTTGCTTTCAGGGACAGGCTCTGATTTCAGGTACTTTTTCAAGTTTCCATCAAAGTAATCTTGCAGGAATCTCTCCAGAGCCTTTCCGTCACGGCTAAAGGAAAAGTGATGTTATAGCCATCATCACACACAAGATGAGAGGGGGAAACTTTCAAGGCTTATTTAAGCTCCTTCCACCCACACAACAGATGCCACCTGCATCTCTGACAGCACCAGTCTGGGGCTGGCTTAGTAGACCCCAGAAGGCAAGGATGTCCTTAAGGACTCTGACAGGAGGCTGGATGCACATCCCATTCAAAGTTTTAGGCCTTCCAGCATCCTTCAGGTTTTTTTCAAAATGAAAGGTACAACTATTTCTTCTGCCCTTTATTGCACCCTAATTCCTAACCAGACATTTCAGTACCTTCAATTAAATTCTCTCCCTTTGTATAACAGGAGGGGCTGGAAGAGAGCAGGAAAACACATGAGCAGGAGCCATTTTGACCTAGCACTTATTTCTTCCAGCTGGAACATCGAGCTTTCCTGTTTCCTCCAAGCTAACAAAGCTTGGAGGACAGCTTTGTTAAATCATTTGGTCAGAGACCTCTAGACCAAAGTCCACCAAGTGAGACCCACTACCACCAAGTTCAAGAACTCACGAGAACTCTTCTTGCATGACATATTTATCTCCTTTGGCAGTTCTAATGGCAACGACGGGGGCCTCGCCCACGCTGCTGTCCAGACCAAACTCAGAAAGCTCATGGCCAAAGGTTTTCCGACTGGCAACAGCATAAGACAGTTTGTGGCCAGCATCCAAGAACTTCTTTGCAATCATCATAACTCTGAGGGGAAAAAATAACAAACAAAACCACAAAGCATTATTTCTTGGAACATTTTCTTCCACATGATGTAACACCCTTCAAGATGACGTGCACATCGGACTAGGAACTCAGCGGCACCAAGTGCTCTTCAGAGCCAAGTCCTGTAGAAATGGTGCTGAGAAGCAGACCAGTAAGCTTGTGTCTGTGGTGACTGAGGCAAGTGTTGTGTGTTTCCATCCTCCGCCTGTGTGACCCCAGGGTCTCAGGCACGAAGGGCAGAATTGCACACCACAGCATGGAAGCAGTTTGTGGGTAAGGTCTAAGTCCCTAAGGACCAGGAATCCAAGAGCAATCACGCAGGGTTTCAGAGGACTGTCACCCGAGCTGTGGAACCACAGCAAGGCAGAACAGTCCGAGGCTGATTTATCCCCCCACCACTCCCACCTGTTGCGCCAGTAGTTGGATCCCTTCGCATTCTTCTCATAGTCAACATCGTAGTATGCCACCAGCAAGTCCTTGCCCTGGATCAAGTCTTTGTTGTCTTCAGTCATGTGTGGGCAGATGCCAAAGCTGTCAACGAGAGAGGTATCAGCAGAGTCCACGACCCCAGAACGGGCTTGACACGGCACACTTGCTCCCCACCCAGGAGTGTTAAATGCCGGTGATCGATCAGGCCTCAGGAAGAAACACTTTGCTCATTCCTGTACCAGGTTATTCTGAGTCAAATCTCCATCTCCACCCACATCAGCGGCTAGAGCTGACCCAAGTAAGGACAAAGCTAGCACAGTTCTCACAGGTTCTGTTTCTAAACAGAATCATGGTTAGAATATGGAGTGCATGCCAACAGCCAGGCTGAGATTTCAAGAAGGTGTCCCCAAAGGGAAACAGTGCCAAGACATGCAGCAGAAGTGGCAGCAATGCCAGCTGGGAAAATAAGCTCTGACAGGGACAAAGTCAAATGGGGCCAGTCTGTCACATTTGCTGGTGAGGAATCACTCACATGTTCTCCTGGATGAATTTCTTAATCTTTCCACTGGTGATTTTGTCTTCTGAATACTTGATAGAGCTCTCCTCAAACTTGTTGGTCAGGCGTGGAGGACGGAATAAGACTATACCTCTGCAGGGAAGCAGGTATTGTGAATTAGTTCAAAGTGTCCCTGGGAGTCCAAGGACAGCAGGCAGATGAGGCAAGAACCCAATCTCCATTGACAATCCCCGCTCATCATTCATAGCTCAAACAACACTGTCTAGTTTCTTGGTGGCACCAGTGCATTAGGTGTACCTGTCAGAGCCTTCTCCATGATTCAGACAGGCCACAATGAGAAACAAAACTCTCACCGTAACATGGAATATGGAAGCAAAAGGTCTCTGTCGAGATACTTTCCACCCAGAGGCAGACATGAATGCTTTAGAGCCTGTAACCATTTACACCTTTCTATCTCAATTCAAAAGAAACACCACTGTCAGCTGGGGGAGAAATCAGACCTTAAGCTATGTTTAGAAAGTGAAACCAGTTAACAACTGGCATCCGTGAATTTGTTCCAAATGCCTCAGTAACAAGGAATCTTTGTATTAAGTAACTTACTCTCCATCTTCCCTGTACTTCTGCACCAGCTGCTCCTCGGTGGTGTGCGCAAAGCGGTAGTTATCCCTGAGGCTGTTGGCTGCTTTCATGAACTCCGAGTAAGCATCCCCAGATGCATCACCAAAGAAGCCTGCAGCAGAAAGGCAGACCGTGACCTCAAACCAACCCAGCTGCGGACCTTCTGCAGCTCTCAGAATTTTTCTCTACAATGCATTGGGATCAGTCCTGAATCCAGTCCTCCAATGCATATTGAGGCCTTTACCTTCGACAGCTTCTCTCCCATTTTCTAGAACCTCCTTGCACCCCCTTCCCTTCCAGCAGCAGAAAGTTACTCAGGAGAAGCCCAACTTGGTCATTCAGCCAAAGACAATTGTCCCCTGATCACCCAGACATCCACTGGTCACTGTGTAACAACAGCCACTGGCACTTAATAACAGTAAGTTTAGGAATGCTGATTAATAATCATGTGGTTATACCTACAAGATGACACCTGATCTGCACCATCTGCTATTGCCATGTGTAACCACAGACACATCAGCCGATGCCAACAGCCCTCCGATGCCACCAGAGCAACAAATGCACCTTCCAACAACCTAAAGCTACCTGTTGTCAGCCAGCGAAAAATGCAACAACCTTGGGAAAATATATACTATGGTGCCGGGGGAGCCAACAATGCCAGATGGCCAGGGAAAAAAAAAAGAAAAAAAAAGAAAAAAGTTTGAAAGGAATACCCAGAGGTCCTCAAGTCCAATCTCCCGCTTGAAGCGGGACCAGCCCCAGGTCAGACTAGGTTGCTCAGAGCTTTGTCCAACTAAGTTGTGAAAATCTCCCAGGCCGAATGTTTTAAAGTCCCTCTGGATACATGTTCTAGGGCTTTATTGTTCTCATTACCACCAGTGTTTTTGTTCACGTCCATCTGGAATTTCTTTTGCTACAGCCTATGGTACTGCCTATGATCTTTCCACACAAGCTCCCAGAGCCCAGCGCCCACTCATTTCACGATGCACTACCTCTACTCACCCACGACAGAAGCATCTTTATCGCCAATGAACTTCTCAAACTCAGCCACAGAACTGAGAGCCACCGAAGCAGGTCCTGCCTGTTTCTTGAGATGGCTGACAATCCCATCTTGAAAGATTAGTAAAATAATTAAAGGGATCAATACCAAGTTCCACAACACATTTTTCAAGCTTTCTAAACCAAAAATTGTTTCTGCAGAATCCATACACATCTCCCATACAACAAATATGTGAACTGAAGGACTGCTCCCATCAGCTTCACAGAGGAACTTTCTAGCATCCTGGGAACTAGGAGCTAATGTGGAAACCTTCACCTTTAAAGGAGAGCTTTAGGGGAAAATAAACATCCCAGGCTTTGCCAGCACAGAGTTCTGGAAACGGTAAGGGGTTGGGGGGTGTATGTGTAGGTGGGAACCTTCTTTGAATCCCTGAACACTAGGCTGTTACATGCGGGCCTGCCTCCTGCAGCAGTTCAGCAAGCCAGACGCTGCCAGTCAGCTCTTACCTGCTGTTCTGGGCCCATCATACGTCCCTGCCTCTTCTCCATCTCGAAAAATCTTTAATGTGGGATATCCACTGACTCCATACTTGTTACAGGTGTTGGAGTTTGCTGTACAGTCAACCTAAAGGAAAAGAAACCTTGCTACTCAGACTGAGATCCAGCCCTAACACACTCAACCTGGCCAAGGGACTAGAAGGATCGGTCACACACCGCCTGGTGCTGGACAGCCCAGACTGGGAAAGAGGTAGCACAGGTATAATGAGAGGCCCAGAAAAATATTTGAGAAAATACTGGAAAGACTAAATAGTTTCAAGTTTGACCAGACTACACATCAAAAAAAATACTAGAAAGGATAGCTTCTTGCAATCAATGACAAGGGATTTCTCAGCACCTCGTCAATCCTAAAGTTCATATAACACCTGAAGAAAACAGGCTGACCTGACCAGGACGCCATGGTGCCAAGACTCCATGCCACTTCCCGTAAAAGGAGAGATTCTGATTTGAGAAAACTCTACAAGTTTTGTGGCAGGAAAGAAAGCTCTGGTCAGCAAGCCTCAGTGGGTATGTGAAGCACGGTGCTCGCTCTCAGCCTCATCACACAGCTCAGATCAGGCCTATTTCCCCGGCTGGGGCGAGCGCTCACACACCCTCTGCACATCAGCTGCGCGGCTGCGGCCCTGCAAGGATCGGCTTCCAGATTATTTCGGGGCTCCAAGGCATCAAAGAAACGACGCCCGTCGGACCTGCAGAGCAGAAGTCCGGTCGTTGGCCGCCCCCGGGTCGGCCCCAAGGCGGGAGCCTGTGCTCACCTTCACTAGAGGCACGATCCCCTTCAGCCGGGTCGCGGCCGACTCGTACTCCGGCGCCAACCGCTTGCAGTGCCCGCACCTAGGGGCACGGAAGGGAGTCAGACCGGCCGAGTGCCCATCTCAGCCCGCCCCCGGCCCCCCCGCCCCCAGCGGCCCCTCACCAGGGCGCGAAGAACTCCACGAGCACCAGCCCCGGGCGCTCGGCCAGGCCACTCTCGAAATCGGCATCGCTGAGCTCTATCACGTCGGAGGCGCGAGCGCCGAGGGCGAGCAGCAGGAACAGCAGCAGCGCGGCAGGCAGAGCCCGCGGCGGGGGCCGGGGCGCNAAGTCCCGCCCCCGCATCCGGATCTGCCGTGTGGCAGCTCCTGATTGGGCGTTACGTTACGCGGGCGCCGGCCAATGGACTGCCGGCGGCGCGGGCGGGGTCTCCGCAGCCGGGCCCGCCCCTCCGTCTCGTCGCCGCCGGTTCTCGGCGCTACTGGGGCCGCGGCGGGGGCGGGTCCCGTCCTCGATCCACGGTGCAGTCCCCTCCCACCGCCCCGGCCCGCTGTGTCCCGCTGAACGCAGCGCCTGCCCTTGCCCCGGCCGGGACCGGGGGCCGCGGAGGCTCCCCGGGGCCGCACGCTGCCGAGTCTGCTGTCGGTCTCTGGGGGCTTCGCTGACCTGATGGATTTGCATTAACCCCGCCGTGGCCACCATGTGTGTATCGCGCAGTGCCGGCCCAGCGGTGACACGTGCCCAGCACATTCCGCACGACAGCGCTCGGCTCGCTGCAGGCTCGCCTGCTGGACTCACTGCAACCCCGCATTTTCGCCCACCGCACCTCACGCTCCGGCCCTGGGGCACTCCGGCGTTCCCCTGGCCCCAAGCCAAACTGGGGAGCGGGTCTGTAACCCCATCCGTCGACATTTGCACCTTCTGCTGGGGTCTGCAGCTGGAAGGACCCTTGACTGTGCCATCCCTGCCGGGGTGCTCGGCTCGCCCCCAGCTTTGACCAGGCACAGCCTGCTCCCAACTCGTGCCACCTTGCCCCAGTACCGCCAGGGCCTGGGGCTGTCCGCGCTCAAAACCCTGATTCTCACCCTCCCAGCGCCACCTCCCTTTGCAGCGCGCCGGGCTGCTCAGGTGGGCCTTGAGCGACAATGCATCACTCGGGGAAACGTTTTCGGTACCCCCGTTTCCGTTTCCCTCATCATCCGTTTCTCCTTAGAGCCCATGTGCTCCTGCCCCGGCCTTGTCATCAGGGCCCTCCCGCTCACCGCTGAGTTTTAGCAACTGCTCCCAGTATCCCCAGAGCTGATGATTGGGGCCAGCCGTCATCAGGTGCTCACCTCCGGCACGGGGACAGCCGGCTGGGCTGTTGCTGGCATTTTTGTCACCAACATTGAGCTGCACCCGCCGGTCGGCCCCAGGGCTGCGGGAAGAACCCGTGTGACGTCTCTGACTTCATCGTCGCCATTGCGGCAAAGAGCCCTGGACCGCGACCGTCTCCCGGGAAGCGCTGTGTGGCCGCCCACCCTCCACCCGCCGACTCCCGCCAAACAGGCCCGGCCGACCCGGGGTCCCCTCTCCACTCGTCCCGATACTGCGCGCCCCGGGGCCGGCAGGGGGCGCTGTCCACCGCCCCGGCAGCGCTGCCCAGGCCGGGGCGAGGCCGGGACGTTCCTCTCCGGCCAGCGTGGGGGCAGGCAGGGCCCCCGGGCCGGGCAGTGTCCACAGCCCTGGGCACTGCCCTGCCGCCCGGCTGCCTCCGCCCCTGCCGGGTTCCCGTAATCAATAATGCACAAGCTGGGCACCGTTTGCGGTGGTGGCGCCTCGGGTTAGAGCCCAGAACCGAGGCCAGCGGGAGTCCGTTCCGTCGCGCCCTGGGCGTCCGGTCCCGGCGGCAGGAGCGGCGTGAGCAGGCAGGGACCGGGCAGGGTCCCGTGCCGGGGAAGTATCAGATGTGTCACAACTCTGTCTCGGCGGTCTGTGGGACAGGGATCTGTGGGGCTGCCAGTGTCGGAGGAAGGCTGGGAGCCGTAGCGAATGCGGGAGCGGCGGGGGCTGGAGCCGGGCTCCGGGGCCGTACTGCGGGAGCTGCCGGCGCGAGCCCTGCGAGACCTCGTCCATCTCCCTTTCGCTCTATCCTGCTGCCCGCAGGACGCAGAAATGGCTGCTTTCCTTCCCAGCCTGGGTATGCTGCTTCTGCTGGTGCTGCGGGACCCCAACCCCGGTGAGTGAAAACGGCCCTTCGGGAGGGCAGACACTGTGGATAGATGGGTGTTCGAGGGCCGGTTCTGCTCCCTCATCCCTTACCTACTCTAGAGCCGTTCCCCTCTATTGCGCGGGCCCCGGGAACGACTCCCAGGGCAGACACCCGCTCCCAGGGGGGCTGCTCTGCACTCCCGATAAGCTGGCCTCTTCCCGCAGGAGCTGACTCGGGACAGACCGGTGCTGCACTCCGACACCTCGTGCCCGTCCCGAGCCTGACCGCTACTGAGCGGCGACATTCCGGCTGTGACATAGGCCCGGGCCTGACGACGCGGTGGACCCCAGGCATAGCCCGCCTAAAGGAGCTGGACCTTGCGGGGGCTCCGCCGGCGAGGAGGGCCGCCTTGACCTCGAGGGGTGCACGGGGACAGCGGAACAGCTTTCCGGCCCCTCGCCAAGTCAGGGGCCGGCGAACGAACAGCGGGGCCCGGTGCGGCTGCCGCTCCCATTCTTCGGCTTCTCTCACGGGCGGCCCTCACCCGGCGCCCCGGCCGCACTGGGAGCTTCGAGCTGGGTGGGCTGGGATGTGGGAGCGGGACACAGGTCCCCTCGGAGCGGAGTCCCGGGGCTGCGGGAGGCCCTGCTGCGGACGGCGGCGCTGGCATTGGGGGTCCCGCGCCCTCTCCCGGTGCCCAGTACCGCCTGAGGGCTGCGCTCTTCCCGCAGGGACGCTGCCACAGCTGCTGCTCTAGTGAGTCGGACCGCCGCACGGCCACGTCGTTCACCGGGAGCCTGGTGAGTGCGGAGCTAGTGCAGCGGGGCGGCTCCGGCAGCGCGGCAGAAGCGGCCGCTCCCGGGGGCAGATTGGGATCGGACGTGAGCCCTGCTGGGTTCCTTGACAGGACGGGACGGGACAGGCAATGAGCCATGCTGGATGCCCGGCCATGGGTAGCGGGCCCCGGTCCGCAGACACCGGCTCCTCTGGGCCGCACCGGATCAGCGGCTGTTGACCAGGTGCTCTCTGCCTTTCAGAGGCTTCCGCCACAATCTCAGATGGGACGCCCGGGCTTGGCGGCCGGGGTGCTCCCTGCCCCGCCGCCTTTCCCCGGCTGACTCCAGCTCCGTTCCCCGGGAAGCAGCGGCTGTGCCCTGGGGCCAGGCCTCGCTCCTGCCGCCTGCTCCGGAGGCTGTGTGCAACGACAGCGTCCGCGGGCTGCCGGGCGTCTCCAACTTCATCGTCTACATCTACTGCAACCTGTTCAACAGCTTCCAGGGCTCCTGCCAGCGCCCGGGAGACCCGGGGGCCGCCTGCATCAACGCAGCCTGGTACCTATCTGTGGGTCAGGTATCTGCTGCCCTGATGCCAGCTCAAACGGAAGGGGGCTGCTCCCTGTCTGTTGATGCAGTGGGTAGGGGAGGCAGGGCATGCAGTCTGCGGGATCCTGGCTTGCTTGACCCCTGGACCCCCCGCGCCTGTGCCCCTGGATGCTGTGGGGCAGGAGACTGGCTGACCCTGATCTGCAGCCAGTGGGAACCGCACAGTCCCAATGCAGTTTATTGTATTAGGGGGATGCTATCTGCGTGGGTCTGCCGGGAGCGCCACCCAGCCCAGTTCACGGTCTGCAGCAACACCTCCCTGAGGGAGAACCCCGGGCCCCAGCAAGCCGTACTGGAGCGGCTCTTTGCCCACGTGGCTCGGGGTCTGCTGGGGGCCCAGCACCTGCCCACTAGGTGCATGCTGGGAGGGTGCCTGGAGCTGCTTCCCGGGAAGCCGCGTGCTCTGGGGCACCCAGCTCTGGGGCAGTGCGAGCCGTGAGATTCTGCCCACCAACCTCTGGGCGTGGCACTCTCAGCTGTGCGGCGGTCCCCAGCCCCGGGCGCAGATGCTCAGTGCCTCAGAGCTTGGGAGCAGACCCCTGCTCCTCTTGAGGGCCGGAGCCTGTGGGCGTGGGGGAACACCGATTTCTGGGAGCTGCGCAGGACTGTGTGTCCCAGCTGCTTCCAGGAGCTGGTATGCACCAACGCCTCCCTCCTGCAGCTGCTGGGGCACCCCCAGCCCGTGGCCAGGGTGCATTGCCAGGGTGCCCTGCCTGGGAGATGCTACCTGCTGCAGCATCCTGCCTTTGTCCTCCAGGCTGGACACTGTGGAGCTCTGGGCAGCCCTGGCTGTCTACCTACTGGGGCTGTCCTTGCAGCTCTCATGGTGCTGCAGGGAGGCTCCAGGCTGAGCCCCTCAACCCAAGGTACCTCCTGTGCCTGCTTGACCGCAGCCTGGTCCTGTCCAAACAAGAGCAGGCTGAACAGGTGGCCAGGGAGCAGCTGAGCGAGGCCATCCTCCTCTCCAGCCTCCTGGATAACACCTTCTTCTGGGACTTGCTGTGCATCCACAGGCATCTCGTGAGCTGTGGGCTGGTACCTGGGATGGGAACACAGGGCCTTGGCCAAGAGGGAACTGCTGAGCTCCCCGCATTGAGTGGGGCAGTGCTGGGGCAGCAAGTGAGGGTCTCCCCGGGTGCAGGACAGCAGTTGGGGTGACAGACCCAGGGAGCCCTCCCACTGGCTGCGGGCTTAGGCCAGGGTGCAGGCCACAGTTCTTGTGCAGTGGCAGCCATGGTGGGAGCGGGACTGGTGCACGTGCTCTGCTCAGCTACCAGTGGTTGGGAGCGGCCAGCCCTAGGCTGTGGGGCAGAGCTCTGGCTCAGGGTGAAGACTCCCCTTTGTCTCTGCATCCTTATCCTTACAGCAAGGCTGCCACAGATCCACTGTGGGACATTGAACAAGGAGCTCTGAGGGAAGGTGTGGATTGCACAGGCAGTGCAGTCTTGCTCTCTCCTGCAGCCTGTGCTCTGGGACCTGCTCCAGGACAGCGAGGGTGCTCCTGCCTTCAAGATCCTGGTGCAGGCACTGCCCATCCTGGATAGGCTGGCTACAGCCCATCCACGATCCTTAGGAGCATGGGGCCCACTGGCTCCTGCTCTCCCACTGCCTGGGTGCTCAGACACATTTCCCACAGTAGTACCTTCAGATGCCAGAGGAGACCTTCCAGGGTCTGCTGCTCAGCATGGGACCAGGGCTTCCTGGCCCTGCTGCACCGCTCCTGGTACCAGCTGCATGGGGAGGTGGCCAGGGTGGTTGAGATGGGGCAGGGGGTGCAGAGCCCATGTGTGGTGGTTGTGAAGCCTTGTGATGGGGGGGAAATCTGAGTGGTGCCTCTGCAGGGGGACAGGGTGCTGGGAGGTCAGTGGGGTGGTGAGTACTGGGGTAAGAAGAAGCCTGAGCCATGGCTACAGCAGCGCACGTTTATGGGGTCTGACCTGACGCATTGTGGGTAACAGGATGCAGCGACATGCTGGGCACAGAGATCGCACAAGCTACAGGGGGACCTGGGTCCCACAGCGCTGGCGCTGCCACAGTCCCACTCAGTGCCGGAACTGCGGCAGTGGCGAGGGGACGCGGATATCCTGCCCCTTCTCCAGCCGCCGCTCACAGTCGATCAGGTAGTTCACACCATCTATCACCAGCTGCACCAACTCCACCTGCACCAGGAGCACAGATGAGGGATTGGTGATTGAAGGACTGTCCTGGGAGCCACACCAGTAAGGCACTTGGCCAGTCCTGCTGCATGCAGGGTAGGCACTGCCACTCCCAGCACCCACATGCTGGCCCCAACTGAGGGCCTGGGGCTGCATGGGCACTGCGGGCCTGTCATGCAGACACATTCCAGAGCCTCCCTCCCCAGCTCTGTCTGGCACCCACCTCTGACCTCCCCAGACGGTCCAGGTTGGAGATGTCAAAGATGCTGCCTTTGGCCGCAGTGTCCACACCACCCGTCCCACGCTTCTGTAGCCGGAGGTTCTCTAGGATCTTAGGGAAGCGGCTGTCCTGGTGCCCAGAGAAAGTGTCAGTGCTCAGCAGGACCAGCAACAAGGGAGTCAGGGCTCTGCAGCTGGATGCTCCCTGGGGCAGCACCCTGCTGCTCACAGGATCCTGTCAGTGGGTCACCAGCCCCACCCAGAGTCCTGCCCTGAGCAGACCCAGGCTGACACTTGGGACTCGGGCCTCTCCAGCCAGGAATGCAGGCTGGGGCTGGACCCTGTGCCTCCTGGGGGAACCTGAGTGTGGTCCAGGGCTGGGTCCCATGCTGTCCTGTGCCTTCGTGGTTGATCTCCCCACAGTCCTAGCCTGGCTCCCCACAAAACTGGCCATGGTAATACCTTGCTGAGCAGTGGCAGCTTGATGTGGACACCTGCTCGCAGCCCCGTGCCCAGGTTAGAGGGGCAGGTCAGGATGTAACCCAGCCGCTCATTCCACATGAACTCCCAGCCTCGGTCCTGGATTAGCCGCTCCACCTGAGTTAGAGGCACAAGCAGTCGTTCAGCCCTGGCCATGGAGCACGTAGTCCTGGCTGTGCGCAGAGGGCCAGCACCACAGAAGCCCTGCCTGCCCCCCTCTGCCTGTTCATGGGGCTGGCACAGCAGAAGCAGTTGGGCACTCACCTCCTTTAGGCCCCGGCAGAACCGCTCAAAAACGCGCTTCATGTTGCCCCCTTTCTCCATGGAGATGACACGTGTGTGGTCCTCCTCATTGATCCAGATCAAGAAGGTCTTCTGGTGGTTGTGCCTAGGGACAGGGCAGTGTTTGGCTGTGCTGGCAGCTTGCAGAGAACCCGTGCCCACTCAAGTGTGCCCATTCTGCCCCTGCCACCATGGTGCCAGTGATGCCCTTGGTTCCAGTGTGCTGACTGCATGAGGGTGGGCAGCCAGGAGATGCTCCTGGAGATGGGCCAGTGCCCATCCACATGCATCACTGCTGGCGATGGGAGCTGTCTCCAGTGCCTTGGGCACAGGCACTGGGGTGATCCAGCCTGGATTGGGGACAGGAGCATGGCTCCTGCACCATGCAGGCAGCAGGAGGGGGCTGTGAGGCATGGGGAGCATGGCGCTGGAAGGCTGGATTAGGTGCAGCTGGAGCTGGGGACCCTGTGTGCTCAGGAGGTGTTTTCCATATAAAGGCACGGTGTCAGCGAGGGTGGCACAGGCGGATGCGTGTGCCGGCTGTTGCTCTGTGGGAGTGTGGGATGTTGCATGGCTGTGCAAAGATGCTGTGAGGGAGCAGTAAGATGCGACTGTGGCAGGGTAGGTTTGTCACGTGGAGTGTGCAGAAGCCAGCAGGAGTGCTGGAGATTGCCCAGGGAGCAGAAGGCAATTACAGGTTTTTGGCAGCCTTAGAGTGCAAGGTGCTGCAGGATGGTGAGAGCAGGCAGGATTGACAGCTGCAACAGGCTCCACAGTCCCCCTTCACAGTACCATGCTGTGGTTTGTGTAGGGAACAGTAGACTGCTGACAGTGGTGCACAAGTAGCTCCCAAGTGAGGCCACAGAACCCATGGTGAGCACAGCGCAGGGGCACTGGTGCCACATGCCAGGGTCTATGGTGTGGCAAACATGGGAAATGTGGATGGCAGGGCTGAGATGGATGGAGCAGTAGCATTCCCCACCATCTCTGCCCTGTGCCAGGGCAGATCCTCACCAGATCCCTCGGGCGTCAGGCCAGTCCCGAGCCATTCCTGCTGCTGTCAGGAGCGGGGACACCGGCTTGTCAAAGAGGAAGTGGTCCTGGAGGGAGACAGTTCATGGGCTCACCTGGGCTGCATGGCTGGAGCCAGAGCACCCTCACTGGTTCCAGTACTCCCTGTCTTATGGTTCCCAGCTGCCCTGCAGGAGATTCACCATGGCTCTCCCAGGCAGGATCCGTTGCCCTCTGGTTGCTAGTGCATGGCCCACCCTGTGCCAGGGGCTGGTGGGGCATCAGCTGAGTGCCACAAGCCCACCTTCCTCTGGGTATGGGCAGGGACATGGGGGCAAGAGTCAAGAGGTGGCCATGAGCTGCTACGGCTTAGTTCAGAGAGCTCCTGGCTCATGAGGGCTGAGCAGCACTGTGCTGTTGGGCTGCCTTGCTAGGGCAGGGGTCCTGGTTGCATAAGACAGCAGAGCTGCAAAAGGAGGATACAACCTCCCAGAAAGACAGTGCCAGGAACGAGTCCTGCTCTGCATGCATCCGGGGGGGAGGGCTGGCCGGGAGCTGCACTGACTCACATCAATGAGCTGCTGTTGCTCCTTCTCAGTCATCTCGCTGAGACGGTAGTACCGGCCCGCCAAGTCCCCGGTGAGGCCGTTCAGGGCTTCCACAGCCACTTTCTCCACCTCTCGTCGCTCAGCGCGGGTGCAGGCTGGCGGCAGGCTCAGGCCACGGATGCTGCGCCCAGTCCGGACCCGGGATGAGAGCACATAGCGCTCATCAAACTGGCCAAACTTTATCTGGAATAGACAGGAGCCACAGGGGTTTTATGGGATGGCCGTGGTGCTGTCAGGGCCTTACCCCAAAGGCCCAAGGAAGGACACCCGCGTGCAGCACCATTGTCCAGCTTCTGCACCTTTGTGGCATCCAGGTCTGTGGGGTGCTTCATGGTGCGGGGGTTGTATCCATTGTGCCTCTCCTGAATCACAGGGTCAAACAGGTCGGCGAACACCTGAAAGCAAGAGGGACAATGTACAGCAGACCCAGTGCTTTATGAAGCCCATGCCACAAGCCCAGCAGGGCCATACTGCCGGTGTGGGGGACAGTATGTCCTGCAGTGCAACAGCAATCTACAGGGCAAGGGGAGCAGGAGGCTGCAGGGCTCCAGGAACAGCTGGTCCAAAGCAGCTGTGTCCTGCAGGAGCACATGGAGACTTTCCAGGGGCCTCTCCAGCTGCTCAGGCTGGGGAAGAGGAGGTGGGCAGTAATGCCCCAGGCTGCTGGTTGTACCATGGGTACTGGGACTCCTCTGGCTGCTGAAGGCAAGGCTCTGACTGCCACTCACCTCATAGGTCTCTTCATCACCAGCTACGATGCCCACAGTCTTGATGAAGGGATGGCCAGGGTTGTCGACGCCGGTCTGAATGCACTGGTCCAAGGTCCAGCCATTTGGGGTTGCCTTGTCACAGAGCTTGGCGTAGAGGCCTGGCGTAAGGTTGCTGGCCATGCAGTTGTTGTGCTTCCGCAGGTCGGGGTACTCAGCGCTGTGGGAGGAGACACCAATGAGTCCTTTGGGGCCAGAGGACCCCAGCACTTGTCCCTGCGCTCCACAGAGACTCTTGGTGCAGGTATGGGCAGGGGAGCTCGGGGACGGGTCAAATGCTCTGCTTGTCCACAACAGCTGGGAGCAGGAGGCAGTTACAGGTGTTGCAAGGCGAGGGCAGGGAGCAGCCCAAGCCAAGGGCTGGCACTGAACCAAGACAAGAGTCCACAAGCAAATCTGGAGCAGCCCTTAGGGAGTGGCTCCTTATCAAACATGCAGCAGGGCCCCAGGGTGGGAGAACCTGCCAGGTGAGCAGTGGGGCCATGTAAGCCCATCCCCTCACTGAGCTGCCAAGGCAGCTGGGCTGCAGAGTGGAGGTCCCACTCCCCTTATCCTCCCTGGGGCTGCCCTGATGCCAGCTCAAACGGAAGGGGGCTGCTCCCTGTCTGTTGATGCAGTGGGTAGGGGAGGCAGGGCATGCAGTCTGCAGGGTCCTGGCTTGCTTGACCCCTGGACCCCCCCCACCTGTGCCCCTGGATGCTGTGGGGCAGGAGATTGGCTGACCCTGATCTGCAGCCAGTGGGAACCGCACAGTCCCAATGCAGTTTATTGTATTAGGGGGATGCTTTTTTCTAATCAGCTTAGTGGGAGGCTGTCCCTTGACCTCATTCCCACTTTAGACAGGCTTTGTACTTGTTCTGCGCTTACAGGGAGATTGGCAGGGCAGGACCCTGCTTGGGCTTGCCTTGGCCAAATCTCTTCTTGAGGGTGCCTCCACTCACCTTAGTGGGACATGAGTGGCCTTTGTCAGCCCAGGAGACCTGGCTGGTGGCTGGAGGGGGTCCTGCATCCCTGGGGACACCTGTCTCCCCTTCTGAGAGAGGCCTGCTTTGGGGGGTGACATAGCTTGGGGGGGATTCATGTGGGAGAAAAGGTGCCTGGGCTAGTGCAGGTCTGGTTGTTGGGAGCAGCAGTTGGACATCAGCACTAGCAGCAAGTCCTGGCACCCCCCTGTGCTCAGCTCCTGCTCTTGGGCTGAGTGCTCACGCTGGGCATTGGTTCTGGCTGCCAGCACCAGTCCTGTGCTGCAATGCAGAGCCCTGTGGCTGCCACTGCCTCCTCCCCTGTGTCTGCAGGCCAAGGAATGTGGCCCTTCGCCCACAGCTTGGCTACTGCTCATGGCTTCCTGTGCTGTACAGAAACAAAGGGAGGTAGGGCTCCAATTGCATCGTGTGGGGAAGTACTAGCAGCTCCTGCCCGGACCAGCAGAAGGAGGCATTTGCTCCAGACAAGACCTCATCCCGGGGCTGAGGGGGCTGAGGGCTGCTCCCAACCCACACACAGACCTGTGCCCTGATGAGATGATCCAGCTAAGAGGCTGACGTGGCATGCCTGGGACGCAGCCTGCCCTGGCCTCCCTCACTGCTTCTGCCCTTGTCATCTGCTGGCCACTGTCTCCCCAGGGTGACACACTTGTAAAAAGCATTTGCTGATCAGAATGGGACACTTGGACAGGTTCCTCCACTGCTCCAGCATGGGTCATGCTTCTCGGCATGCCAGGACCACTTGCTGTACTTTCTATGTGACAGAGGATGTCCAGGAGCAGGAGAGGTTCCTAAGGAAAGCCAGCTTACTGCCAGCAGGCAGGAGACTGCTGTGTGTTGAAGCATGCTGTTTGCCACAGCTGTCTACACCTTCTCTGAGGTGTTCAGCATCCAAACCCTGAGACTCCAGGCTCTGCCTGCAGGTGCTGTGCCTACTGCAGTGCTGACTGAGCACCTGGTTGGAGTGCACCCTCCCCTGAACAGCCCCAGACCACAGCCAGCAAATCAGGGCAACCTCTCTTCAGCCTTTCTAGAGCACCTGAACTCAGCTGGATGTTGCCAGGACCAGCTAGGTAATGCCAGGGTGAAGGTCCTGAGCACCTGGCACTGTGCTCACAGAGTCAGTGGGGGAGGCTGTGTCCAGGCTGGCACTGGAGGGCTCTGGCAATGCACCACATTCCCGCCATGTGCTCAGGGTGTCCAGGGGTCTTCTGTCATAATGTCAAGATGATGCTGCACTTGGGCTGCTTTGACCCCGTGGTTTTGGTCCCCAAGGCTGGTTTTAAAATTATGACCCTTTCAGCACCACATATTTTGTTCCCACAAACAAAATTTTTTTGTGCCACAGCACTGAGTGATATCTTGAAGGTCTTTTCTAGCCTCAGTGATTCCATGATTCCACAGTTCTGTGGTATTGTGGGCTCCTGCCCGGCTGCAGAGGCTGGCAGCGTGGATGTCTGCCAGGAGTGCAACTCAGCACTGCCGCCCACGCTGTCCTGTGCTCACCTCAGCCTGCTGTCCTGCCCATGACCTCGGGGTGCAGCTGCCCGCAGCAGCCGCCCTCTCTGCCCTTGTGCAAGCAGGTGCCTCACCCCAGAGCAGACCTGCTCAGCAGACAGGAGGGATTATTAGCCCGTCGTCTACTGACTAGGCAGCTTCTCCAGAAGTGACAGCCACCTGCACCTCCCCACAGCTCTTCACCTCTAATCTGGCAGCCTCCAGTGCCCTTCCTGGCATCACTGGCTTGCAGCGCCCAGGCAGTCCCAGCCACACATGGCCTCGGGAGAGGCATGGGGGTGAGCAGCAGACCCTGTGTGGCGGCATGGAACTGGGAGCTGGCAGGTTGCTGCAGGCAGCCAAGCACGAGGCTTGCTTATGCAGGGAGGAGGGGGCTTGGGCTTTGTCTGGAGATGCTTTGGCAGACAGCCCCAATGTGGTGGCCCAAATGCAGTGCCATGCCTGTCATAGGACCCACCTGGCAGAAGGTACACAGTGCCCATGTCTCCTTGAGGTGGGAGTGCCTGTACCCTCCCAGCATGGCCATTCATACTACAGTGCTTCTGACAAGAGGCTGTGTAGTGTTGCTCAGACCCCTCAGGGCTGCTGCCAATGTCTCTCATTTTTTAACTTAAAAGACTAGAGGGGCAAAATCCTCAGGTGAGTTGGCTGCAGAGTGAGCGATTGTGGCTCACCCCTAGGGCTCTGTCCAGGTTCTTTTCAAGTGTCAGCACTGTCACAAAACCATTCCCAACTGAACAGAACCCCCCAGGAGGCTCATTTTAGAGCTTCTCAGCCACAGCCTCACCTTGATTTCAGCCCCTCCTGACCTGATGTCTGTGTCTCTGCAGTTGTTCAGAAAGCTGGAAAACACCCCCCTCTTGGGAGGTAAATAATCAATAACATCCAGCCTTTGTCATTCTATGAAATCACTCAATTTCTGTCTCCAACTTTCCGTAGCCCAACGCAGCTTGCCAGAGCCCCAGTGCCGGCTCCTTGCCAGCCCTCCACATGCACAAGGCTCCCAGCCTGCAATGCAGCACCACGACACACCGCTCTGACTGTCGGCATTTGGTGCAGGGATGGCAGCAGCTGCCGGTGTTCAGAGCAGCAACGTGCTGCCTCCTTCCCACCCTGCTCCTTCCCTGTGCACAGTCTCTGCTGGCATTGGGATGGGCAGGAAAACTCAGTCCTCATTTTCCTGGCCCGCCTCTAGGATGTGCTAGGCCAAGCAGCTGTTACCAGCATAAGGACTGGCTGGTGGCCACCATGTCCCTCTCCCCTTCTGGCCCTGGCCCCATTCCTACTCTGCCTAGGCCTTGTGAGACACAGGCAGTTACTGCATCCAGTCCTGTCTGGTGCCATGCCCCTCTATGCTCCTCAGGGCTGGCAGCACAAACACTGGGCAGGACCAGCCTCCGTCTCCTCCAGCCCCACTTGCCACGGCAAGCAATGGTGAGCAGAACTATGGGAATATGAGGCACCTGGCCCTCCTGGCCCAGCTGGGCTCCCTGGGGCAGCAAAGAGCAGTTTGGAGGGGAGTGACGTGAGAGCTTCTGGTCTAGAATTTGAACCTTAGCATTGTGCTGCAGCTGTGACACTTATCTGGCTTAAAGGATCAGGCACTGGGTGTGCAAATAGGGCCAGGGCTCTTTCAGAGCCAGCATTACCTCAAAAGCACCCCTAAGCCGGACTGTGGCCATGTATGCATCCACTTGGCCCAGCTCAACTCTGTGCCTGCCTCCCAGAAATCCTGACTGCACATCTCATTGTCATCCAAAATCTACCCATGGGGCTGCTTGCTCAGCACCCACGGGCCCCTTCAGTTCTCCCTTTAAAAACTGGCCCAGAGAGGGAAGAGCCAGGACCTGCCAGCAAAGCTTTTCTTTTCAATAGAGGAGTCCCTGTCCCAAAGGCAGGCGCGTGGGAAGGCTGGTACAGCCAGATGAGGTCGGGCCAGGGGCTGCTCTGACACCAGCTCCCACAGACAGAGATCCTGGGTGTTCTGCCAGCAGGACAAAATGAACCCTTTGCTCCATCCTGTTCCTACCAGGACATTGGCAAAGTCTCCCTGGCTTCTGTTGGGCCGAGCCTGGGGTATGTCCCCACCGGCACTGGTGGTCCCAGCACTGCTGCCTCCCAGGCTGGCCCCTCTCCCAAACAACCCCCATTTCTGCCCTTCCCGGTCATCCCGGGAAGTCCCCTGGGATCCCAATCCAACTGCCAAGCATTTGTCCCCCTCTCGCTCTTGCATGCCCCCGGCTGCAGCGGCTTGTCCTGGTGCTCTGGGACCAGCCAGGGCAGCTGGCAGCTCTGGGACTCCCTGCCCGGACCGCAGCACCCAGAGACAGCTCCCGGACACGGGAATGTGCCCGGGGCAGCCCCCGCAGTCCTCACAGCCCCTGTCAGCGCGGGTCCCGTGAAGGGGGCCCGCGGCAACACCGACGAACGCCGGAGAGCCGGGACCCGCGCTCCCTGGTCCCCGCGGGACCGCGCCCGGGGCGCGGCTATGCCGGTGTCCTTGTGCGCAGGGACGGCGGGGCCCATGGAGCCGGTGACCAGCAGCCCGAGGCGGGGCGGATACGTCCCACACGGCTGAACCCCTGCGGCCGCCCCCTCCCCCTCGTCGCCCCGGGCCCCGGGGCCGGCACGGGTTTGGTTCACGGGCCTCCCGGTCCTTCCCGCCATGGACGAGCAGCGTCCATCGCGCCGTCCGCATAAGCTGCTCCGGGACCCACCGCCCAGGCTCGAGCCGGGGGGCGGCCCCCGCGCCCTCCCACGGTGCCGGTGCCGCATGAATCGTCCC